>CAKAEH010001389.1:0-69143 GCA_916381525.1 Cercopithifilaria johnstoni
TATATATATGTTTTAATAAATATAATCATTTAAAAGTTATTATTACGGCACGTTACAATTATAATAAATTTGAAATTCATTACTATAATATGGATATTTTAAATTCATTATTATAGTATATACAATAAATTGGACTTTAAATAAAATCTAAAATTGATAATGAAAATGTTTATTTGAAATAAATAATAATTGCATCGTTAATATGATCTAAAATCTCATTATTATGATATGTATATTCTAATTCATTATTTATAGTATATACAATAATTGGACCTTAAATAAAATCTAGAATTGATAATGAAAATGTTTATTTGAAATAGATAATAATTGCACCTTTAATTAGATCTAAAATAGTTAATAAAAATGTTTATTTGAAATAAATAAAAGAAGATGTGGAAATTTTGTCAAATTTAAAATTTAAGTTGAATTAAAAAACGAAAATTATACTGCTACTATCTATACTCATTAATTATGCTTACAGTAATATTTCTGAATTTGTGAAATTAGTCAAATGTACAAAAGGAAAATATTCAAAAATAATTATTGCCTAACTAATTAATTTTATTCGTATTTAATTAATATTTAATTTTAATAGTTGATATTTGAATTAAATTTCGAATAGAAATTTTTATATGGAATGAATGAAATCTTACCAAAATCTTGTAATATTATAATATAAAAATATATTTGTTAATTATTGAATCGTTCATATTTATTATTAAAGTATTTATAATATTAGAAATTTTTTTATAGTATAGTGATTTCAAAATAGCTATAATATTAATTTATATATTTCTTGCAGTATTTATCAAATTTAAAATTTTGATATTTATACGATAATTTATTATAAATTGTTACTGAGGAAAGTAATTAATAGCTGTGGTTGAATGATTAAGTAAAATAAAATAAATAAAATAAATTGGTTAAATAAGTAAAACGATAAACAAATAAAATAGTAAAATAAATAAGTAAATAAATTTGTTATTATCAAAAATTGAAAAAGATAATACAAATTAAATTCTTTTCAGAAATTAAGCAAAATTAATATGTAAACAAAAATTTCTAAACTTTGAATTGTTTCAAATTTAAATTTAAATTCATTATTATTTACCTAATCCTTTTTAGTTATTTAAGGATGATTAAGCATAATAATATTTCAGCATAATAATAATTTAGTTATTTAAGTATAATAATACAAATCATTTTTACATTTTAAATATGCAAAATAAAAGATAAGAAAAATTTTTATTAATGAAAAATTTTGCAAAAAATTTCAGTGGATTAGAAGAGCAAACAGGTATTGTAACCGGAACCGGTAGCATACCAGTATTACATATTCAGATTCGTGATGGGCATGGTATTATTGGTAATACTGTTACACATGCTAGAGTGGGACAGCCGTTAACACTTGATATTGTTCTTGAAAATACAGGTATGAAAATACAGTATAAAATACAGGTAATAAAGATTTCTAATATATGACTGAAATTTTGAAAGTTTGATTTATATACTAATAATTAAAATTGGTTAGTGTTGCTGTCAGGAATTCATTTTTATATTTATTTAAATTTTATTTTGTTGCTTATAATTAAGAGTGTTAGCAATAACAGAAATGAAATTGGCGAAGTTTAAGACTAAGTCTAAGTTTAAGCTTATGTTTAAATCTAATATTAAGCTTAAGAGCCATAAAAATATTGCAATTCATTATTACAATCTATTTGAGCTTTTGTGCAATCATTCATAACTTCTCGAAATGTATTAAAATTAAAATATTATTATTTAATAAATAACAATAACAAAACAACGGTAACAGTAAACAACAAGAACAATAACAACAAATTGATTAGAGAGTTATTTTAAACGAACTGAAATTAAATAATATTATAACAGCAATTAGAGAGTGATTTTAAACGAACTGAAATTAAGCAATACAATAACAACAAGTTGATTAGCGAGCTAATTTAAACGAATTAAAATTAAACGACACAATTACGACAAATTGATTAGAGGGTTATTTTAAACGAGCTGAAATTAAACAAACAATAGCAACAACAATTACAATGATCATTTGTTAAAATGTTTCCTTCCATTTTCCATTTTTAGTAAAATAATAAAATTCCATTTCTTTTTCCCTAAAATAATTCTTTAATAAAATTTATTAATATTCAATTAGCATATAAACAATCCTATTAAAATTTCCTAATTTATATTAATAGAAAAAAAAAGATAATTTTCATATAAAATATTGTTAAAATTATTTTTGGTGAAAAATTTCAAAATAATTATTACACTAATTTATTGATAAAAATCATTTCAAATATAATTTTAGGAATTTATTTCATTTCAAATTAAATTCACACATTTTAGGTGTTTCTTTGTTTTTTGGGATTAAAAAAATTACAATAATTGAATTATAGAAATTTATGATTTCTATGCACATTCATGTATAGCTCACGATGGTAGTAGTAATATTGATGCAATGGTGCAAATTATTGATGTAAATGGGTTAGTAGTTGTTTATTTATTATTTGTAAGAATGAAAGAAAGTTTATTATCATTAATCAATAACCTTTAACCTTTTATTTTCAAATGGTTTTCTTTTTCTTTAGCACTTACTTTCTCAATATTGTATATTGCTTATAGCATTTGTTTCACTTTTCTTCACAAACTTAAGTATCTTATTAAGTTTAAATTTATAAAGAAAAAGTTTAATTTTCTTTTATATTAAATTATAACCTTTAACCTTTTTATATTTTTAGGTGGTTTTCTTTTTCTTTTAACACATACTTTCTTAAAATTATATATATTGCTTATAGCAATTGTTTTGTTTTGTTCCTGAAATTAAATTAGTTAATTATGTTTTCTTAAATTTTAGATTTAAATTTAGGATAAATAATTTAGTAAAGGAAAAAGGAAAAAATTTATTTAATTAAATTATTCAATTTCTGATATTTTTTAATTCCTGGTGTCCTTTTTTTCTAACTTAGACATTTCAAATTAAATATAATAATTTTTCTTCTGTACCTTTTTTGAAATTATTCAATTGTTTTAAGTTTTCCCTTTTAAAATTTATACAGATGTGGAATAGCATTACCGCGAGCAATTGAACTACCAGTTTATATGACATCTCCCAGTAATAGTAATTCGAAACATGTTTACATTTACATATATGGTTTCCAATTTACATCATCACAATTTGTATATTTTGAATGTCAAGCAAAACCATGTATACGTTCATGTAACCGACAGGTAGTTATTTTTATATATTGGAATGTATTATAATAATTAAAATGAAGCAAAATAATTCTTTTATACTAATTTAAGGTATTTCCATACATTATTTTCTGATATTGAATATATTATAATAATTAAAATGAAGTGAAAAAATTATACTAATAATTATATTATACTACTTTGAGGTATTTCCAAATATTATTTTCTTATACTGAATATATTATAATAATTAAAATGAAGCAAAATAATTCTTTTATATTAATTTAAGGTATTTCCATGCATTATTTTCTGATATTGAGTATATTATAATAACTAAAATGAAGTGAAAAAATTATACTAATAATTATATTATACTACTTTGAGGTATTTCCATATATTATTTTCTTATACTGAATATATTATAATAATTAAAATGAAGTAAAATAATTCTTTCATACTAATTTAAGTTTAGTATAATAAGAAAGAAAAAGATAAATGAAAATTAAGTGTTAAAAGTTGAAAATTAACAATTGAAAAGTTTGGATTGAAAAATTTTTTAATATCATAATTATTTTTTTTGGTATATTTAAAATATTTTATAGTAAGTAATTTATCTTTTAACTATGATTATATTAAAATTTTAATTGATACAAAATGCATTTATTGATTTGGATTAATTAAATGGTACTTGATTACTTATATTTCATTTAGTAAATGGATTGAACTATTATTATGTTAAAATTTTTATTGATACAAAATGTTTTTATTTATTTGGAATAATTAATTGGTATTTAAATACTAGTATTACATTTAGCAAATGGATTGAAAAACTTTCTCTTCTTTGTTTGCTTTTTATTTGCAGCAATGTGAAACAAACAAAACAATGATAATCGAAACAATAACAACTACAACAACAACAACAACAATAACAGCAGCAACAACAGCGACAACAACAACAACAATAGTAAATAAAGCAAAATTGATAAAACGCTTTCGTCGTGAAACACAAGTAAAAGTAGTGAAATTACTGACAATTTTGGAGATGAGACCACCTAAACGAATATATGCTGATGAATTTCGTAAGTTATCAAAATTTTTGACAAATAAAATTATCATAGAAAATAAATGAAAAATGATAAAATTTAAACTAAATTAATTAATTAATTTGATAATAATTAATTGATTTGATAGCTAAATTAATTAATAAATTAGTAAATTTGATAAAAAATAAAAGCAAAAAAATTTGATAACTTTAAACTATAAGATTTATAAAACAAGGAATGAATAATTCAACATACTATATCAATTTTAATATTTTTGTGTTATCAAAATTAATCATCAAAATGAAATTTCAAAAATTAAAATTGTTTTAAACTATTAATGAAAATTTGAAGGAATTAAAAATTTCAATGGCATATTAAATAGCAATTAAACTGATTAATAAATTTGATCTTAATTAATAAGTTTGATAAATAAATAAATAAATAAATTAATTAATTAATTGATAAAAAAGAAATAATAAACTTGATGAATTCAAGTATTATGTTACTATTAATAATAAATGAAAATTTATGTATTAACTTATATATATAATCAAATAACTTATCATATGTATAAATGATAGTATAAATATACTTAATATTTTTGTTTCTTATTATTATTTAAAATAATTTGTTTATCGATTACTAATGCAATAATATATTACTATAGCGATATAGTTATTGCTATTACAGCTACTATTACTGAATAATTTCAAAGATATTGAACTATTTAAAATTTCAGATTCAAATTCCAATACAAAATTATCAGAATCTACTTGCCTAGAATCTACTTGTCCACCATTGTTTTTTCTCATTGTACTATTCACTGCGCTAGGTTTAATGCCAACAATAACATTATTTGTATGTTATGAAATTATTGTATTTCGACGACGACAAACCCTTAACGTTCAACGAACACCTTCATTTTCTGGAATTCATACCGAATCAATCTACAGCAACTCCAGTGATAATTGACCTCTACTAGTTGATAATTTATTACTGTCTTATTTTCTTTCTTTTCAAGCACATCATCTTATAAGCCATTCTGGTTAAAATTTTATCTCATCCGATTACAAAACAGATTCATAAATTAAAATTACTGTAGGTAAATCTATTTAATACAGTAATTTCAGAAACATGCATCAGATATATATATGTACTTCAATTGGACTATTTTCTTGAAAACTTCAAAAGCCGATCCAGCTGTAGTCAGTGATGACATCGGACCATCTAAAATCAGTTCAATTCCAATAAGCAATTAGGCTTCCCAATTAATTGAATTTCGCACTGATTGGAAAATATTGTTTCTCATTTTTCATTAATGAATATCAAATTGACTATATTTTATCAATTTTATTACCATAATCTTTAATAACAATATTAAATTTAACAGTGATATGGTAATTAATAGATACCTATTGAAATATTTAATTAATTTTTGGAATTAGTAGAAGCCGAAAAAAAATGTACCGAAAAAAAACAAATTTGCAAAATTCAATTCACAGTTGAAGTGATATCACGATATATTTCAATAACAGTTAGCGGAATCTACTCACGATGTAATATCAGTCAAGAAGTCACTATTTCTGCCCCTACCCAAATTCCTCAACAAATAACAGAGCAAACCTGAATTAGGTATACAGCTAAGAGAATCGATCGAAATGACACATTTCTCATTTTTTGGAATTTATACCGATGCGGCTTATAGTTCTCTCAGTGATAATTGATTATTGCCAATAGTTAATAACAATCATAATTTGTATTTCCTTTTCAAGCCCTAAGCGAAAACATATAACAAAATATAACAACATAAGCAATGAAAAAACAATACAAGATCGGATTAACAAGCTTTAAGACAATTCAAACAATTAGTTTTGCCCTTGGTTTATTATTAGTTTCTATATCCCCAAATGGATTCATATACAACTTCCATTGTTAAGCGCCAGATTTCTGCTCAAATTTTGGATATATTTCTCTAGCTTCACTCCAAGACATTCTCTCGGATGATAAATCAGCAACCGTTTTTCCAACATCACTCACCTGAAATATATCATCTTTGCATTATTCCGAAATACTGTTCAAACATTGAATTACTTAGAAATATGAAAACCAAGAATTACGAAAGACAGCCAAATTGCACAACAATTTACCATTCACTCCAGAAATTATGATAAAATATCACCGAACCTTCAGTCGAACTTGTTCCATTGTAATTGAGTAACGCAAAGTTACAGTCCACGGCTCTGATTCCGATTCAAAATCAACCGTTATGCCAAACGGTATGCCTATAGCATCTGTTCTAGCATAACGTCGACCAAGTGATCCACTGCTATCATCCTAAATAACATTCTTAAAATTATAAAAAATTTAGTAATCTATTAAGAGCTGATTTTGAAACCTTCCTTCAAACTATATATTGTCAAAAATCCTTACTTGTTTATAGCTCACAGAAAACTTGGCTAATTCTGAGCGTATAGCAGCCATAATCGGCTCAAAACGCGGATTTGCTGAGATTGGCAGTACAGAGCATTTGATTGGAGCAATAATTGGCCGCAGTGCAAAATACTGAAAGAGGAAAACTTATAAAGTTAGTAATTCCAAATTAATACTAAGGAAAATAATTCCAAGCCAGCGAAAGCAAAAGATCTTGTAAACACTAAAGATGTAAGGAAATTTTATTTTGAAAAGTTAAAAATCGCACCACTCTTTGTTCGTCACCTTCTCTTTGACGAAAAGAATGCTCCAAAACGCTATACATGATCCTTCCGATGCCAAATGATGGTTCAATTACAGACGGATAGAATTCTTCAGCATAGACCTATGATATTTGAAAATATTACGATTATTAAAAAATCAAATTCCCCTACCTCCCTTCCCTTGCTGTGCTTTTCCTTTCATTCCCCAATAATTTCTTGTATGGAAATGAATTATAAAGGAGAGACAGCAACGAATAACTCAAGACTCACTAAGAAATGAAGAAAGCTTATTGAGAGATTATATGCGAAAAAAACGTGAATGTTCTTGAATATTCTCATTCTTAAAAACATAAATAAAGATAATATTCATCAATGTAGAAATATAACCTTTTTCTCGTATCTTTTAACGGTAATGTGATCCTTTTGCAATTTCACTTCTTTATTTCCATACTGAAGTCTCGCGTATCTGCAATTAGAAAGAGTGAACGCAAAATTTTAGGAGAAATTTTCACTGGTGTGATACTTGGCATGATAATAGTTGCAATAGATTGAGAAATTTAGTCTGCAATGCAAAGGCTGGGGTGATTAGAACACACTTAGAATCAACTGAATGTTAAATGTTAAACCAGCTAATAAAAGAAATTCATAATTAATTACCCAGCAGAAATGATCTCTTTTTCCAGCCTCTCAACTTCTTCTGGAGTGAGCTGTTCAAGCCTGGCAAAGATCTAAAAGCCCAACAAATGTAATCATTTGTTAGATATAAAAACATCATGTTAATTTAATTATCTTAACTATATTTTTCCTCAAATTTTGTTATACGATAAAGAAATTTTTCGGAATTAAGCATTTGCAATGATATAACGAAAAAGAAAATTCCCAGTATTTCAGGCTGTATTATTTTTTAACATACATAATCCAAAATGTCAGTGATTTCCAAAAAAAAGAAAAAAATAAAGGACCCTCTGCGAAATCAATAATTACCTGTTTCGCTTCTGTTTTGTAAATTTTTCCAATTACCGCTTTATTGGGCATTGCTTCGATAACCTGAACAATTTTTGGTTCACTGAGCACTTTTTCAGCTACCAACTTTTCCCCAGTAGCTTTCGAATGTTGCGATAGATCATAGCATGCACGATCAGCAACTCCAACACATTCAATCCATCCATACGATGTCAAAATTTCAGCATCCCAGCAATCCTGAAAAAAATTAACAAATG
This sequence comes from Cercopithifilaria johnstoni, assembly GCA_916381525.1. Classification (NCBI taxonomy): domain Eukaryota; kingdom Metazoa; phylum Nematoda; class Chromadorea; order Rhabditida; family Onchocercidae; genus Cercopithifilaria; species Cercopithifilaria johnstoni. The sequence continues at coordinate 8,170 of CAKAEH010001389.1, forward strand.
CTATTTCTTACTAATGAGCCAAGTAAATAATACACCTATTAACTTTAGCCCTCAAATCTTAGTTGTATTTTAAAGATGGAACTTATGCTTTCACTTAAAAACTGAACTGGATTACATCTCATTAGTGACAATTTATTTTGTGCATGCCCCAATCATCATCGATATTAAAATATAATAATTCTCCAAATCACACACCATAGCACATTGTGACGAGAGACAAAGACATGAAAAAACTATATACATGAAAAAACTATATAATACTTTATCAACTGCTTACACTGTTAATGTAGACTTATATATTACAATTGATAAAAATATATGACTAACACAAGCATAATGAGCCATTTCATTAGCCAAATGCTGCCTAAATCGCAATCTCTCTGGGTCTACTCCAATACGCACCAGATATTTGTGAACTCGAACCATGTAGTAGCCAAGAGTTTCATTTGCCACTAACTTCTGTAAACTTATCTCAAAAACTTTTGCAAGATCAACTTAGGTTTGACCACTTCTCTTTATAGAAGACCAAAAAAGAAATGGATGCGACATCAACGGCTTAGGAAGAAAATTATCTTCCTCCGAGTAATACACAAATTACAACTGAAATTAAACTTGAAATCAACTATACCTTGGCAATAGCGTCCCCAATTGATAATGTCTGTGCTGACGCACCATCTGTTTGATTACAACTCGAAAACAATATCAGGTTATAATCTTTCACTTGTTCAAATTTCGGATGACTTTTATCACTCGGATCAACAAAATGTTCGATTTCACACATCGTAAATTCACGAAGCCTTATCAAACCTTGCCTCGGAGAAATCTCGTTTCGAAAACCGGAACCTATCTGGGCCGCAGCAAACGGTAATTTGCCCTTTAAATTTGAATTGGTCAATAATCTAATTAATCTGTATGAAAAAATTCAGTCAGATTATGATATACTATAAACTAAAACTAAGCCGACTTTAATTTCGAATAAAAACAACTAAATCTCAAAAATTACAAACCTGATTAAATTGTAACAATCGTTTGAAATTAACAAAAATGCCTTGTGCTGTTTCTGGTCGTAAGTAAGCTTTGAAATCGCCCGTTGGTCCTATTACAGTTGGAAACATCAAATTGAAAGCAATCGGTTCGGACAGTTCATTCCCAGTTATTGGAGATTTGATGCTGTGCTAAAAAACTTTGTCTGTTTAAACTTAGTCAATAAGCAAATATCACTTATCACTAACAGTGTGAAGAATTCCACACCTTTACGATGACATTGCACATGTCCCCATCGTTAAAACCTTCCAGTTTCATCAAGACTTCCTTCAGCTCCTCTTTTACACTTGCCGGGGTGTTCATATCCTGAATGTTTTTAGAATAATAGTTTAAACTAAAAGTTTAATGAAATAAAACTAAATTCATAAAAACGATTTCTTTGACGAATCCACAGAAGCATATAAACAAGATGTGGTCTTCACCTACTTGGCACATTTTCTCAGCGAAATTTTTGATCAGATGATCAGCTCGAAAGCATTCACCGGTTTTCAGATCTTTCACCATCCAGTCCGAAAATCGATCAACATGTCCTGATGCTCTAGAGCGAAACAGATGACACTATCACTGGTAGGGAAAATGTTAATTAGGTGAAATATTAAAATCATAAATAGCAACACAAATTGAAGTGAAGCAAACAAAGTAAGCAAATATAGTTTGTGTAATTCAATATATAAAAAAGCAGGTCGTACTTAAGGACACTTTCAGGAGTTAGAACCGAACAATCCACCTCAAGCATATTTTCCTCAAGAACAAAATGATTTCTCCAAAGATTAATCATATTCGCTTTCATAGCACATCCCATCGGACCAAAATCATATAATCCTGTTACACCTAAATGTACGGTTTTGTTGAAATAGGTTGACAGCTTAGATTGGGTAAAAAAATCATATAGATATCTTGAAACAATCCATCCTTAAATAACTTATGACCACTAGCAATAGACTAATCCTTAACTTACCTCCATAGATGGCAAATGATTGATCATAAAAGAAACGCTGTTTCAATAAATCCTCGAATTTCAATCGATCAAAAAACGAAACATTTTTTGGTACTAAAGCAAGTTCACGTTCTTCCAATTTTTTCTTTCGAGCTTTCAACTCGATAACTGCTCGATCGACATCCGTTTTCGGTGCACCTTTCTCTTTGAGAGAACGTATCAAATCACCATATTCCTTAACAGCTGCACGAAGTGGTGCAAGTTCCTAAAACAGAACATGTAGGATCGTAAAATGAAACAGCTATTAAACAGCTCGACTTCTGCTTTCATTCCAAAACCTAGCACCAAATTTTCCAGACCAAGTCTATGTGACAGACCTCCTCTATTTGGTAGACTTAATCGCTTATATTCTTACACTATTAATTAAAATCACCTTTTCAATGTCGGGTGAAGCCATATTATACAAATATGTAGATATGCGCTCACGATTCCTCTTCCCGAAATGATCTTTACGTTTCAATCGATAATCTAATTTCTTGTCGAGGTCACTTTCTACCTGTCAAAAAGTTCAATATACACACATATATTTGCATAGGTATATTGCACGTAACCGCCATTAATCACGCACGTAATAACGTTAAATATTTCATTTTTTATCTTAATCAAACTTCTCTTGCAAATTCAACTCATATCTTCTTCCTTACATTGAATAAATCAAATCAAATTATCATTTCAATATAACTACTGAAATTTCTGTCGTTTCGCTAATAGGTCCATCTCATTTCACTACTTCAATGGTAACTCAACGATAACATTCGATATTAAGTATACACATTTTAATAGCTGAAGAGTTAATTTAAGGATCATTTCGTGATAAAACTTAATTTAGCAATCATTTCAAGATAAGCATTTTTTCAAGAATTTGGTGAAAGTCTTCACCAATTCAACTTTTATCATTATATTGTTCTTACATTGAACAAATTAATCAGGTTATCATTAAATGGTCATCTCATAAAAATCATCTTAAAACAGATCAATATACTACTTAACACAAGCGTTTTCACAAGGGTCACTTAAAAATATCGCTGAAATCACCTGCGCATATCGATGGGAACTGTAAAAGAAGCGTGCCAGTGGTATTATATCCCGACCAATCAAAGTTGCACGACAATGAAGAAGACGAAACCAAAAAAAATTATTCATCGAATTAATCAATTCAGTGCATACACGTAGCACATTACACGTCTCACGTCGCTTACGTTTTCCCGTATTCCTTAGTAAAATTGATACATAATCTGTAATACTTTGACAAATCCAGGGATGCATAAATGATTTCACGAAATATGACTTAAAATTAGAGGATATTTGAGAGTAATTCAGAGATTCAAGCTCTATCCTAATTCGAGCTCAAGTTTGAGTTAGAGCTCGAGTTCGAATTTAAGCAGTCAATTCCGATGTCATCTTCAATATCAACTACATTTCTTGACTGCCTCTAACGCCTAAATTGTTTTACATTATATTTTTTCTTTCGCCTATTCACCTGTCACTGCGTAGTGTTGCGAATAGTTTTAAAAAGCATGAAAATAAAAAGGATGGTTCGTTATTAACCGATAAATTGGAAGTTCCGGTATTAAGCGGGTGATTGCTATATTCCGCATATTGGGTGATTTCGTTGTCTTGCTATGTTCCGTTAGTTATTGTATCTCACGTAGCTCGGTTATCAAAACATGTTTTTTGTTAACTCCGCAGATTTTGCTGAGGTTAGCATGCTTATTTCATGATTTAAATTTACTTGCTTTACCTTTTCTTTAAATCTCTTTCACCTAACTCTTCACGTTATCTCATCTTTTTATTTATATCTTCTCTTTATATTATTCCATAATTTATAAACGTCCTATTGCGCAACGCCGATTAAACTTGTGTCACTTTATTCCATCACTTTACGTCGCTTGTTTGCATATGCATTCACCGTTTAGATGAATTTTACATTATGCCATCATTTAATTTTTTTCTTATTTAAATAAGAAGGATACGTAGAAAAAGAAAATGGTATCGAAGATGGAAATAGATGAACCAAAAGAAAGTGCCAGTGATGAGAAAGAAGAGAGTGGTGATGCAAAAGAAGAGGAGAAAGATGATACGTCAAAAGTGGAAGACCCCGATGCTGTTATCCTGGAAAGTTAGTACTGTATTCTATTAGGTCTCTAATCGATGGAAAAAATGAAAACAGAGGAAAGAAGCTGTATTGAATGACAATGGCTGACCAGTCGAGATCCGGAAAGTAGGGAAGCATATGACATTGAATGATTGAGCCTATTATGTTCGAAAAGCAGGTTTTCTTGGCGTATGTCATATGAAGGGAACAAGTAGGAATCAGGAAAATTGCACTTTTTTTCTTAATTTGAAATACATGAATAATAAAATAATAGGATTTTTTGCGAATACCACAACAAGAAAATCACGTAAGAAAAGGTTCTCGTTGGAAGGAGAAGTGTTTGACGATGTGTACGTCATTACGTAGGTGTAGTATGAATATTGAACATATAAATCTAGCGGAATTGATGGTTTGATTCAAATCTTTCCAAAAAATTCAAAGCTATGATAATAGCATTTAAATATTCCATTATTATTCGTAGAAGAAAATGTTATAATTTATCAGGAAGTTTAGTACTCTGAAACTTTGAAAGTTACTGCACTGTTGCGTTAATGCCTCATTGGGAAGTGAATTTCAGATTTGCGAGCATGGTGTTTACAATTGGAAAAGGGTGAACTACATGTGCTCCCACGAATGATTCAACTTTTGCATAAAACTCGAAAACAATTAAATGAGAATCTACTTAAAAAGCTGATTTCTTCACAACTGATGGCGTTACCACTTATCAGGGATCAACTCATATCTTGGCTTCCGGCTACTCCAAGTATTTCTGGTCTCGTCCAGCCGGTATACACATTCTTGCGATTCAATTTATATATATGTTCTATGCAAATTAGACGTCGTAAGCTATAACAATCGAAATTCTAGCTTATAGCATTTTTCAGATGGAAGTGGGTGTGAGCAAAGGTGGACGTTCTCCGCGACCTCCCCGACGTTCAGGTGGTCAACCATGTGTTGCTCCACCGCCGGAAGTGGAGCTTTATATCCACTTACTTGTCTTACTTTATCTTGTTGATCAGAAGAAACTAGAGGAAGCAGAAAAGGTTCAGTTTTTCTGTTTTTTTGTTGTTTAAAATTTGTAATTTTTTCTTACTCTTGAGTGGGATATAATCAGTCTTGTTTTTTAGTGTGTAGAAACATTAATTGCACGGATTGACCACCACGAAAAACGTTCTCTGGATTCCATTGCAGCAAAAGCATTCTTCTACTTATGTCTCATTTACGAAACAAAGAATAAACTCGACGAGTTGAGAGCGTAAGTTTAGTGGCTAAAAAGAAGTTTGAGTGACGTAGAGATGATATTATTTGGGTGTTGATGCGGGAATCTTTAAATAAATGAGTGTTCTTTAAATACATTTGAACTTTGCAAGTTCTCATGACATTTTCTCAGTGTGTGCAGTAAATAGTCGACTTTCAGTTATCTGAATGGTCGTCTTCGAACAGCAACACTTCGTCGGCAATATGATTCACAGGCGGTGTTAATTGTTTGTCTTTTACGTGCCTATTTGGTTGGGAAACATTACGAGGCTGCAGCTATGCTTGTTTCAAAGGTTGGATGTCTCACTGAATTTTACTTTTCATTCGTCTCAGGAACAAAATATGTGACTCTGTGACGTTGTGACGTTCATAGAACGATAATCAAAGTGAAATAAAAAGATGGAGATTTTCGAAGCAGGAACAAAAGATGCGAGAAAAACTAAGAAATCTGTGTGCTGGATCGACATCTTCATATTTGGGATTTTGATTTTTATAAATGTAAGAAGTGCTGTTTTTTTTTAAGGTAACATTTCCGGAGGGTGCGTCGAATAATGATCTGGCTCGGTTTCTTTATTATCAAGGTAGAATCAAAGCAATGCAATTGGATTATACTGCTGCTGCTGGTTATTTCATGCAGGCAATTCGTAAAGCTCCCCAGGATGCTGCCATAGGTTTTAAGCAAAATGTAAGAACATATTTTTTTCAAACAAATGAAACAAGGGCTAGAAAAACAAAAAAGCATGAACTAAGGAAATTTTTAAAGTGCAGTATTTTCAATTTCTCTCAACTCTACTGAATTTCTTATTCCGGATTCTTTAAACTAACGATCGCTTGAAGCAAACATTTGCAGGTACAAAAATGGATTGTTGTGATTAGTTTACTACAAGGCGAAATCCCAGAACGATCTGTGTTTCGCGTGCCAATTCATCGGAAAACACTAGCACCATATCTGGAACTTACCCAAGGTGATTTTTCTTCGCAAGCCTGGGATGTAAATAAATGTGGATCCCAAACATGTTTTGTTCTTTGAAAAGTTTTTAGTGGAAAATCTAAACATACTTTAATTGCTACTTTAGAAATGTTTGCAGCGATTTTAGGAGAAGTTTTGAAAACAATTTGGTTCGAATTACTGTGACCGCAACAGTGTATTAAATGTAGTCCAAGTTTTTAGGAAACTGTCAAAACTTGTTGAGTTGAAAACCTTGTACTTCTTTAGCTGTGCGTTTGGGTGATTTGTTGTTCTTCAATAAAGTACTGAACAAGCATGCAAAGCATGTTTTTGGACCTGATGAAACTTTGACTTTGATTGTCCGTCTTCGACAAAACGTCATCAAAACAGCACTACGTCAGATTAGTACTGCTTATTCTTGTATATCGATCAAGGACATTTGCAAAAAGCTACTTTTAAATAGTGATCAAGAAGCCGAATACTTGGTGGCTAAAGTAAGTTTGAAGTAATTTTATATTTTTGAAGTTTTTTTCCTGAAATCTTGAACTCTTATGGAATTCAATCCTTAATTATCCATGCTGTTAGCGAGTAATTATAGGCAATCAAAGACGGTGGTATTGAAGCAGCGATTACATTTGATTCTCAAAAATCATCCAACAGATATATGCAATCGAAGGAAACGGAAGATATTTATCGTACTACAGAACCGCAAACGCATTTTGATACTCGTATTCGGTAAGAAACTGCTGGTAGCTGATCAAAATAAATAGCTAAAAGTTTCGAAGGCCGTTGTGTAACGTGTGTAACTGTTTTCAACATGCAATTATTTCGTAGAAGATTGCACCGAATTCCTGGACAGTCTTACTTTTTTTGATTTTCGGGTAGTTTAGGATTATATTTGGACCTCAATTTTATACTGTGAATTTTTCTTATCAGGAGCATTAAACGTGATGGCACTAGCCTGAGAAAATATTTCCCTAGCTTGGCTGATGCAGTAATTTATTACATCAATCATTGTTTCCTTGTTTCAAATTTGCATTTTTTAAAAACTTTATTTGAAATTAACTATGTGATGAAAGAGTAAATAATTTAAATAATAACTTCGGAGCATGTTTGAATTAAGGTTTAATGGTTCTTTTTATAACCCAATCGCCACACATTTTTAGTTATTGTTTGGAATTGCACAATCAAGCAGTAAAAGCATTGCGCTACCCGCCAACAGCTGGTAAAGGTGTAGTTGAATCAATTGAGGAACAGAGAGAACGTGAACAGCAGGTAAAACATGTGTTACAAATAAATTTTAATGCTTGAACATTATAGAAGTAATCTGTAGAACGATGATCAAATGAACTTTGTGTCATTTTCAGGAATTGGAATTTGCGAAAGAGATGGCTGAAGAAGATGATGATGATTTTTAAATAAGCGTTTGATTTTGAATAAAAATTATTCTTGCTTTCATCTATATTGAATAAAAATTTAAGTTTGAATGAAATAATGTGGAATATCACGTTTGTCAATGTTGCTGGTTTTCATCAACTGTATCTGAACAAATGGTCATTTTCAGGATAGTACATAATGTGCAATGAAATCAAAAGTATCTGTTTATAAGGGATGAAGACTACGAGGGAAGGTGATATGTGGAATAGAACACTACGAGGGAAGGTGATATGTGGAGTAGAGGGAATTGAATATAGTATGCAAAATTGTCTAATTGTCTGACTTGTCATTAATTCATTTTGAAGGTGAGTATAAAGAACAGACTCGGAAATTCTAAGAACTCCTATGTCGGTGGGCAGAAATGAAGTGGAACAATCTGAAGCTTTAAATTTTAACTACTCGGATATATTGGTTTAATTGCTTAGGATTTTATTTTCCCTCTGTAATAATTGTAGCCATTAATTTTCTAATTCTTCATGTATAGTTTTCACACCACCTATAAAGTTCAATGTTTTGGCGATCTGTACGGTTGGCGACTTTTTATAATGTTGTATTCTCCGATTTAGCTTGTTTATGCAACGTTTCAAACAATATCTTACACGTTATTATGCAATAGTCCGATATGGTGACAAATCGGAACCGATATTTGCCCTTTGCGGTGATATCCCATTACGAAATGATGATGGTGCTGGGCGATTATCGGATGTTCAAGACATCGTTGAAAAGTTCCGATTCGCTTGGGGTGTCCCAAAAATTAGAACTTGTCAAGGTTTATTGTGATTTAGTTTTGATTCATACATTCCTTTTTCCATCCAGAAATTTCTAGAATATGAGTGAGGAAATAAATTCTGTTTACTTAGTAGTTGAATTTTTACTTTCTAATGAAAGACGTAAATTATATGGTCTTTTAGGAAAGCATATTTTATATAGATTAAAGAAGTATTTTATCAACTTGTATTTTATCAGTTTGATTTGTTTTCAGCAAAGAAAGTAACTCGTAAATTTGATACACACAGAACATTAGAGCTCAAGACGAAACTGGTAGTGTGTCATATTTGCGGCAGTTACCATGATTACGACAAGATATGCGGTAATACTCTGTTTTCTTGTGAGGGAGGAAGTTTTATGCTTCGTAAAATTTAATAAATCCATAAAATATAACTCCTTACGGGCATTCTTGAAACTGCTGTTTTGACTTGAGAACACCCTACTAATATTTACATGATTTGTATTGTTAAACTATCGGATTTTAACAAATCATAGCCTATGAACGGAAGTGCTGGAACATCAGGGCTAAAAAATAGGAAAATACCTACCAAAACAATATATTATGTAGAAAAGTGCTATAATCCGTAGAAAAGTCAATATGTTTTTCTTTTAATGGAATTCAGGTTTGGAAATGTGGAAGTTCTTCAATCAGTATAGTTTATGAAGTAAATATAATAGTTAGTAATGTAAAAAATATATGTAATCATTCCAAATTGAGATTTCATCTCGACTAATTGCAGCAACCTGTTATAAGAAAGTACAAAAATTAACCAACTTGATGAAATCCAAAATTATGGCCTACAATCCGTATATTGGAGAAAAGCAGTCGACGAATGTGAAATTTGAGGACGATCCACATCCTGGTCCGGGTAAAGCACACGAAGATGACGAGGATGCAAAAGCTTCAATCGATCGAAGAGACAGAAAACGTATTGTTGAGTTAGGAATTCCACGACCAACATGGTTTAAGCCCAAATTTATAGATAGTTCTGTTCGCAATAAACAATAAAGATAAGGGAAGAAAAACAATATATATATATGCATAAACCGATAGATAACAAACAGAACAATTCCATAAAAAGGATCATTCGCTTCGGACGTAAACATTCCATGAACGTATCCCAATACTTCTCTTAACGAACAAGTTGCCTAGTTTTGCAGATGACACAATATTTCTTCGAAAAACAAATTTCTGAGATCTCCCCAATGTTTGAAATCCAACTTCTAGATTCTTATTTCGACATATTTCTAACCATTATTGTTTTGGGTTGTGGTTATTGGGATTGCTTGCTCATTATTACAACATATTTCCCAAATGAAACTACATCCCAGACGAAACTGTTAGTCCAACTAATGGTATTTTGTATAATTCTATAAACGGACGTATTCATATGATGTTCGGGTGGTGACATCATTATAAGATTGCTTCCTGCGGAAACAATCTGAAAAGATCGAACTAACTATTCCGTTATGTTTCGTTTTCTCAATTTTTTTTCACTAAGCCACAATTCCTATGTCGTCTATAACGGACTAAGTTCGTCAAACTTGAAGTAATACGCAAAGTGCAAGAATCAGTGCACATAAATAACAGGAATAAATATAAAATATATATATAAAGACAACAAATCTGCTTTAAGTACAACCCTTAGTAGATGACGATAATGACGGTAATACTGATACTGTGGAACCATATCACAATGATCAAACAAAATGACCGACAGTTACAACAATGCTCATTGCAATGCCAGGGAGATATCATGTGCTACCAATATAACTCATGGAAATAGTCAACCACTAAAATACGATTAATCATCAGTTAACTCCTTGAGGGAGGTGCCAAATTTACTGATGAGCTAATCCGAAATAAAAGCCTCTTTTCTGAACCGACAAGCTTCGTCTTTGGTAACATCTCTTAATTTCTCCTTTACTGTAGATTTTGAAAGTAATTATCGGAAAAATGGTAGCAGAATGTTAGCAGAGGTCTCTGAAATGAAAGCATTAATTCAAAGTACAATGAGTATAACATTGTCGACGAGATGAGAGAAAAGAGAGCAAAGAGAAACATGGAAAATGTACAGAAGAAATCATTCAATATAATCCGACAGATAATGGTTCAAAAAACAGATTCATAGCTCCGCGAGACTGGAAATGAAGGACTACGTCCGAGCCGTTTCTTCGGAAGTCTTTCCAGCATTCTCAAAATATCACAGAGTGTCGGCCTTTCTTTTGGTACATAATTCCAGCATCGGACTAGAATACCCTGAAACTTTTTTTTCCCCAAACATTTAAAGAAAGCTGTAGGTAAATACTGGAAATTTTTGATTTTCAGACACTTTAACTCAGTCCATTAACTCAACTACCATTACCTTAACTTCCCCTGGACCAGATATATCATCGAGCAATGCTTTAAAACCACATCCAACTTTCCAAATGATGACATCCGGATGCAGCTCTCGGAATGGAAAACGATACGTCATTAGTTCATACCAAATAGTTCTAAAAGCGCACTGTTAATACGGATTTTTATAAGTGAAGATTCGTTAACAAAGATCGAATTCGTTAATTTTTTCACAAACATACCCAAACGCGTAAACGTCACTGTTTTCGGTGAATGGCAACTGGATCAGATCAGCCGATAATACTTTAATCAGTTCCGGAGCAATATACGACAACCAGTACTGTGGAACAATTAGTGTATGATGCCTTAATAATTAGTAACTGCTGTTCATTTTTCTTTATAGAAACTTTAATTATATCGTTAACCGACTATGTTTCAAGTTTCATGCTAAGGAATTCCACCACTCTGGAAAAAGTTGATGTGTCAAATTCTCGCAGAAATCCAAATTTTACAGCACTGTTTAATTCAGAGCGTTAGTAAAAGCTTAAATTTATAAGAAAGTTATTTAAAAAACCTGCCCATCTTTGGATGCCAGTTTAAATTCATAACATATAAACCAATGAATAAAATTACCTATGCGGTTGACCAAGTCGCTTCATATTAAAAAGGCCAAAATCAGTGAGAACGATACGATTTCGACTTTCCACAAAAATATTTTTTGTTCGTAGATCTTTGTGAATAATCCTTTTTGTATGCAAGTAAGATACTCCCTTAATACATTCGAAATATCATTACATAAAATTTAAAAAATAACTAAAATACCTCATTTTCCATCATTCTTCAAGAAAGTAAGTGAGATAGAATAAGAAATATTAATTATTCATTTTCAAAGCTACTGATTTCATTTCTAATAGTTAGAGGTTTACCTGACATATCTGTGTAGCAAAATGTACGATCTCCGTAAAATCGAATTTCTCATGATGGTCATGAAGTAACTGGTGCAAAGGCCGACCTTTACAGTAATGCATGACAATACCTAATTTGTGTTGATCAAAAGTATAGCCCAAAAAGAGCACTATATTATCATGTCGTGTATTCTTGAATGATGCAACTTCCACCTGCAAGAAATTATACTTCCACACGAAATATCCGAGAGCTTGAAAAACTTCATTTTTCTATAACCCAAAGCTGATAAACTTCAGTTAAGAAATCTAATAAATTGGATCTTTGTAAAAAAAGTTGAATTAAACTGTGTGAGGGAAACCTTATTGCTCAAATTTGAAAAAAAGATAAATGAATATGTTTCTGTGGGCTTCTCGGGAATTTTCACTGTTAAATGTCGAACAAAAAAAAACTTCTAAATTATTAATTTCTACAATCCTTCGAGCATTAAATTGCAATAAAATTTGAAAGTATAGATAATACGGGCTATAAAAACTACCTTAAAAGCTTCTAACTGTTTTTCTTCATCCACATGATCCATATTCAATAGTTTTACTGCTACATCACCATACCAATTTGCTTTGTGCACCTGCATAATAACAAATTATAAGTAACTTATGATAGTACACGATGATATATGAATAAATACCATAATTATTTTAATAAATAAAAATTGATCACGTTAAATTTAAGAATGAGAAATTCAAATGAATTATCAATCCTGGTATCATATTTCATTTATCATTCAAGAAAAAACCGGCAATTATCAGGTACCTCTCCAAAACGTCCTTTCCCAATTAAACTCTGCTTCTTAAATTCGATCTGACTGAACGGAATAGTGAAATCATTCCAACTATTTGGTACCCTTATCGTTCCATTACTCCATCTGTCTCGATTCAATAAGCAGCCCGAATTTGGACTTAATTTTAAACTATCCAGTTCTTCCTGAAAGAGATAACAAATTTTTAATTTATGCTACGCGGGATTTTTCTAAAAATTGAATTGATACGAACAAGAAAACAGAGATCTCACTCGATTATCAGAATTGCCGCCGCTGCTTCCCATTGAATCAATGAATAAAGTATTATCTGAGCCTTCTGTACCACCAAGAACGATGGTGCCACTAGAATTCACTGTACAATCTGAGCCTTCAGATGAAACTAACCGATGCTGCTCACTGAAATACGCAAGAAAAGCTAATTTAATGCACAAGAAAATACAGAAGAGAATTCTCAGCATTTTACATTAGCTCTGTTTCATTCCCTTTTTCACTGAAGACGATAATAATAGAATTGCTTGATACAAAATACAGAAAAGAACCCTGACCATTCTAGACATAATAAAGTTTTATGCCCAGTGCTTTGTAAAATGAGGAATATTATTTCTAGAATTTGGATAAATCTTCGTCTAGCTCTGATTTTTTCAATGAATTAATTTAGAAATCATACTGTTTTCTACCTAATTATAACATCTAAAAGAAAAATTCCGTAGGTTAAAAGTTAAATCTATTTTAGCTATAAAAGTCACAATTGCTAATAATTTACCTGCCCCCACTTTCTACAATAATATCAGGCACTTCAGGAACTGCTCCCGGAAAGTCGAAGTTACTTCTGCATGATGAAGGAGGCGCTGACGGCACCAAGAATGGACTATACGTTGGAAGCGTAGCTGCAAAATTTACAATTTTACCAGAACTTTCGTAAATCTTAAAGTAGAGTGAAGATGAAATGGTATACTTATATCAGCAAATCACAAACATAGTAATATAATGTCCACCTGTCATCATGGAAGCTCAAGAAAGCGTGAGATACAGATAAAAAGTGAAGAATTTACCAGAATATATAGCTGGGAAAGCCGGTGTTGAAGGTGCCGAGCTGTTTGTACTTGATGAACTATCTATGGGATCGAAACGAAATGCCTGCTGTGAAGAGGCGCTATACTCCGATGGTGTCCAACCATCCTACAAAAGTTGAATATTATAAGATTAAATCTCATTCCTAGAACTTCGGAGAAATTGTGCAAAGAGTTTATAATATTCTGACATCTAGTAAAAGCAAGAAAATATGGCACGATACAAGAAGTCTTGGTTGAAAAACAACATATCGGTTGAACTGAGAGTGTTCACTGTAAAACATTTCTGATTAACAACCGCAATATTTCAGAGGCAAACTCACATTTCCGGTATCTTTCATGAACATTTCTTTCAGTGCCTGTTTGAGATAAGCAGGAGTAAGGCCGCATGAATCACCAATTTTCTCCTTACAATGTGGGTGTACTCTCCATCTATAATTTATATGAATTTTCATTTCTTTTTTTCAAGTAACAAATGTTGCAAAATCCACAACTCCAATCTTCAGTCGCATTAAGGCTAATAAGTTTTTCTAAAGTACTGAAATTTCCATTATAAACTTACTTGCATGATTTACATTTTTCATATTCGCTGAAGAAATTTAATTGTCGTTGACAGAAATGACAATTTTCAGTGGAAATACGAAAACCTTTTCGACGATGCCATTGATGAGGGATGGAGTGTTTGGCGCGAGCAGTTCTTGGTGTTCGAGGCATTGTATCTGAAAATGTTAATTGTATACCTTGACCCTTTGACCCCCTTTATACTTTGATCCTAACACAGTTCGCAAATTGGAAATCTTCGCACTCCATACCATTTAAAGAAATAACAACTTACTTGCCACTTGGGTCATATAGCTTGAATGAGAAGATGATGGGCTCAAAGTTGTCCCACGATTTACTACTGACAAACAATCATTAATTGAACGCGAACTGAAAACAACAATAACGTTACTACCAATCATACATGGCAATTAAAATTATGCCTACTTGTCTTGCATTAGTATGACGATTTAGAATCTTGCTGGATAATAATGTTGGCACTTTCCTATTAGATGTGATACATTCAATATAAGAAAGCTAATCTTAAATTATGCAAAATGAAGGTTGGAATTTTATCAGTATTCTTCGTTATTGATTACACTACATTTGCTACTTAAAACATTCACCATTACTGGACTATTTAGTATAATGTTGACAGAGTCATAAAAGAGTGTCTAGTATTCTTCACGGTTATGAAACGATAATGCTAAGTTTTTTTTCAATTTAATATATAAAAATACCTATGTACCTCGTCAATCCACTTCCTCTACTGTTATTAACAGTATACTGAAGATTTGATTCATGAGAATGTGAGCGCATTAGGCCATCTGTCACTAAGCTCGTCGTCGATAGACGATTAGGAACTGATACTTTTTTATCGACATTCCTATAGGCACATGAATTTTTGAAATGTTAGAAGCAAATTTTCAGACACTAATTAAGAGATTGAATTAAATGGAGTAATAATTTAATTGGCAAACATATGATCAAGTGAAACCACTTCAAAATATAAAATAGCAGACCACTTTACCAACCTTGGAAAAACATTAAGGGTATTAGAAAGCGTCGTATTGATTATCGTAACATTTGGGCTTGCCGGTGGTGTCGTTGTTGGAAGTGATGATTGAGACAAATTTGACCCTATACCTAAAAATTGAATAATTAGAAGAACGGAAAGAGAAAAAAATCGATCAAAGACTGGATATTAGAAAAATGGAAACAAAACAAATATCTCTAACCTGAGCCAGAATCACTGGCACTCGACTCTGCAGTGTTTTCATATGGAAACTGCCTATTGTCACTTGGAGCTAAATGATCGAAACTCATCCAGCATAAATCCCTATCACTAAATGAGCGAACTGGTTCATATCCTTCGTCTACAAATATTAGCAATAATTATTTTCAAATCAACCAACTAGCATTCACTAATACTGGAATTCATTAATGTCTTTAATTTGTCCGTTAGAGTTAAACAACTGCCCAACATGAAAAATGTGACTCATGACAGTGTATTGTTACTTTTTGAGAAGTCGCCCCTCCGGCGACAATATGCATCTGCAATAATGAACTTAAATCTTACGAAGCTCATTACATAAATTCATAAATTCAAATTTTCGATAAATTTGACAAATTTTTGATATATAATTGCACAGTATTTTTAATCACTTGAAAATATCTACTACTATTGATTTTTTTAAAACATTTCATCTAGAAGAAATAGCAAATTTATCATTATATTTGCAAAATTTTCATTATTATAATTAAATGAAACCAACTGAAGCATAAAGAGATTAAAAAATTACATGGTTTTTCAATGATATGATTTTCTAGGATTCTATTAAATAAGCAAAGCAACATGATGAAATATTCAGAAAGAAGAATATCCTAAATTACAATAGTATAGCTTATAATAAAAAGAGCCAACAGCTCAAAGATAAATTTTGCTGGGGAAAAATATAGACATATCCTAAATGAGCCACATTTAAACATCAAAGAATTCTAAAAAGTAACCTTTCCATTTTGAAATATAACTTCGCAACGAGTAGGATGATTTGCGCAATCTACGACGGCCATCTGATGTTAATCGAAGTCTTTCGCTGATATCCAAAAGCTACAATTAACAATAAATACACTAAAATATTGGTTATTACAATTTAACTACAATTAACAATTGAACTAATACTGAAATTAATGAAAAGACGAGGGAATGCTTCATTCGTTTATTTATTTTACGTTACACAATCAATTAATGAATTGATATTATAAATAAGTCAATATCATAAATAAGAGTACCATATTACGACATGTGCAAGAATTTCACGTAGAGTTTGACAAAATGACATGTATTATTCTCAACCAAAATATTCCAAAACTATGAATATCCGCGGGAAAGTTGAAATAGATTTCACCATTTAACTAGTTTTGGGATGATGCAATGACTGACATCATATGAGTCATCTTTAACAAGATCATTTTTCAAAAAATAAGATTGCACAAAAAACGAAGAATTTTCGTTACCTGTTTGTCATTCATAGTGATTAATACACAAAATGTCCGCAAGCATTTTAGAATAGCAACAATTTCGGTTGGTAATAAATTGATATATGTTAACCACTCATTAAGAGATGGATATTTCGTACCCCGGTAGCGCTGATTCAAATAACACACTTGTGCAGCATGTCGAATTAATTTTGCCTGAAATGGATTTTTTCCATATTTTTGAAAATTTTCGGATAATATGCTGATAATTGCGAAACGACAGGAAAAATGATCATTACGGAATTTTTTTCACAAGTATTTTTATTAGATTGTTTCCTGAATTTCTCGTAAATCCTATGAAAATCAGTGCCAGAACAAATCTATCTCATTTTCTTTCAATAACATTGTCTCTTTGGTATCCTCTCTTAAGTGTATACCATGACATAGTGAAATCTGAAATCACAATTCGAATTTAAAACTACGATTTCATGCTTTATCAAAATATTTCTTGTTAATATACTGACAATAATCGATTTATTTCATCAAAAAAAAGGAAAGTTACATTTCACCAAAACTACTTTAATTGATTAGTTTCGTGCTTATGATTTAACAAAAATTGGAAGAAAATTCAGAAAAAAGAAAAAGAAAAAATATATTATATAATAACAACGATGTTAACAGCAACGAAAACCTCAAGTTGTATTAAAATAAGCTCGGAACCGGCATTTCGGCATGTTGAACGCCCAATAATTAATCTTCTTCCAATTATATCAATATCGTGTAAGCTCTGCTCAATTTTTTGTAACCATTCCGTCTGGTCAACTTGCAATGCCGCATTTGGCATTCTATACGTTCTAAAAGTTTAAGTTCGACAAACATCAAGAAAAAATAGTAAAAACAGTAGAGGTGCAGAAATACCATACGCTTATGTATTATATATACATGTATATCATAAATGTATATGGCGTAAATCATTGAAGAAATCTGACGTATATGATGAAATGATATTGTGAAAGCATACCTCTAAATAATGTGTTATTATCTTTTATATCATAATACTTCATTTCCAAATTAATGTACAAGCATCAATTTGTGATGAATGTCTTCGAACTTATTAGCAAACATTTATAAAAACAGAGCTGAAAAAAAATAAGCGAATGATTAAATAGTCCGAAATACGTTAACGTAAATGCCCGAAATTTGATATAAACGCAATATATAGTTTTATTACGGATGCATAATTTTCTAAATCATTATTAAGTTAGCGTACTTTCCACAGAAAAAAAAACCATGAAATATTAAAAGGTATGTATTATGATTCGCATGAAACTATACATCCCGAATTCTTTTTATTTGCATCACTTAAACATACACTGCTACGCTGTTAAGAATATTACTATACTTCAAACAGATCAAAAAAGTAAAATTTCACGTGATCCATTTCTATTTCATCTCATGCCAAAATCAATCATACCCTGTATGATCTTAAACTCTTCACTAATCATAAGATTGATTTCTGATTTACTTCAACTTTTTATACCGTACTTACAGCTCAGAAAAATCGAAGAAATTGATGAACGACATATTTGAGCTATAGCAAATATACAAACTGATATAAACCATAGGACTGTTATATCCATTCCACATTTCTTTTTATCTTCGATTGATTTTTTTATTTTTTGATTAATTTATCAGGCTTGTGCATGTGTGCTAGTTGCCGTTCACATTAAATCATGTATGCATGTTAATGTACATTTTTCAAATTAAATATTCGATAAATTTCTCTTCTCTTAATCCAATTTCTACTGAAATTAATAAACATCTTTCTTGCAGAATGTTTTACATAAGTGTCTGTAAATTTGATTCTTCAAATACTGGTTCTTTGTGCTCAAAATTTCTCTTATATCTTTGTTGGTGGAAGATAGACTAATAAACTCAATAGTTGCTCAAAATTTTGTCTTCATCTGTTTTTTTCCTGTAAACGCAAGTATACGATTAAAAAGCATAAAAATTTCAAGAAAATCAACATTTATGTCAACAGATAAACTGAAAATATATAGAACAGTAGGCATAAAATGATGAACTACCCACTTCAACCGGAACGTAACTTTTACTGAATCGACATCCACTCCAGAACATTCTGGTAGAAACATCAATTTTCATGCCACAACTGGTTTCAATACATTTTTTTTTTCACGTTTAAAGTTCGGATTCCTCTGTCACGTTACGCTACAAAATGCCTTTGCGCTATTTTAACTTATGGGTAATATGTAGCATGGGTACGCACGTGTAGACGAGTGTTCGTTCTGTACGTTGTGCATATTTATTACTAATTTTTTTGACTTAAATAGTTTCATACGTGAAATGCCTTTGTTTCATACATTATCAGGAGCAATCATTATCAAGTTCAAATTTTTTCTTACATATGCTATCATAAATGTAACTTTGGCTTCTTGTATTATTTACACAATGGTTGTATTCTAACTTTCAATACAGCTGCAAATTTTAGGTAATTAAAAAGAAATTATTAAAGCATACTTTGTGGAAGAAAAAATTGTTGTCTTCTGTTGACAAAAAAAATGAAAGCGAAACAATGAGTTTGCATACTGATCCCATACTTTCGGGAAACTTCAGTGTTTTTTTATTGCGCTTTTATTATCCCTCTTTTTCTCTTCCTCCCCATCACTCTTTCCTTATCTCTTCTCACTCTCTTCTTTTTCCCATTCCCTATCATCTAAACGTTTTCCTTTTACTTCCTCTTTATCTCTTTCATAGGCTCATGATTGCTATAAACAGTGACAATGTTCTGGAACTTTCGTAATGAAATCAATTGGGTGGCATTGAATGCTGCAACCAGTCAACTCTTCTGGTTCTAAGGTAGGTGTGTTTGTGATGGTTGTGCAAGTAGTTGACCAATGGCTAGTTGTAAAAAGGTTTACAATAGATAGGTAGGTAAGCAAATAACTCACGATTTATCCATGATAGTGATGGTGAATCATCATCAGCTGATCTAATCCGAAAATTTTCCTTTCGATAAATGTTTGGCATCGCTAGCGTTGTTTGAAGAAAGAAATAAAATGGAAAAATAGGAAAATACCGTATGCCGTTTTAGGAATAGCTAAATGGAAAATCGAATTTTTCGTAAACAGATGAATTTTAATTTTTTCTAATGATTGCTTGGAAATGATAGAGTTGTGTTACGTAAACAAAGGAATCAAACAGGTTGTGAGAGAAAAAAATTTATATCATTTACATGCTTAAAGCAATGAACTATAAATACTCTTCTTGCATGTATTGTTTTGTGAAATTTTCCACATACAAAATATTTGCATTCTTTGTTTATTCACCATTAACCAAACGGTACAATATTCGTATAATTTCATTTAACTCTGCGAAATTTTTACTCATGTAATGATATTACATTCTCTTGTTATATGTTGCATAATTCTAGTCTAAGTTTGTTTAGCATTTACTTGTTACTTTAACCTTCATTTAATCATCAACTCATTCTAGAGAATGAAAAGTAATTTACCGCATGCTGTCTCAGAAATAATCGAATGGAAGATTTTTTCGCTTTTTTTCATTAAATTTGTTAATGCTTTTTCATATGCCGTCGCATATTTCAAAATGCCTTTATCTTTCGCTTCACTTTTGAGAAACATTCTTTGCAGAACATGCTTGTCTTTTGACCTCTGATGCTGCATATCGACTGCACAAAAGACCGAGAAATTTGCATTCAGAATAGATTCTGTTTTTGCATATTACACATTTTGATTTTTATGATTCATCCCCTTCGTTATTTCACTTCTTTTTGCTTTTCATTCTTATTTATTGACCCGTAATGTCATGAACATAAACTTCAAGTTTTAGAACTCTCAAGCCGACATTCTTGAACAGATGGAATATCATGCTTGTCTTTTGAATTCTGGCAAATGTAGCATAGGGTATCCGGAAACTAAAACGTAAGATATTTTTTTCCGAAGAACGTAGCATATTGCGATCATGAGTTCTTAATATGAAATATCTAGGAATGAATAAACGAAAATTTAAAGGTTAATTGTAAATGAAAGGGTTGAGGAACGCTATCCGCTTACCATGGAATCACTATCAGATGTTATATTTACTAAAATGTAATTCTGGCAATCTTCAGATCCTTAGTGGCATTTGTTCATGTTTTGTAAAAAACATAGAAAAAGCTGTTTCCTACATTACTTCTTAGGCTTTCCATATTTTCATTGTAATCGTCATAATCTAGCTTTTTGGCTTTTATTTCTATTTTACCACATTTTCAATTTATGATTTCAATTTCTCTTTGCCCTGCAGCGGTTAATTATTCAACAGTTATAATCACGACCTACAAACTTTTTAATTGCAGTGAAGATCTTGACGATTAAAATTGCACCACTTACGGTTTGATACTAATTTCCATGTATGTTTCACTTCATATTTCGATCTGAATAGCAACTCATTCACAGGTTAGGGCATGATTCGCTTAATTTTCTATATTGTCAGTTACTGATAACACAGTGCGAAAGACTGGTGTCAGTATAAAAAAGCACTAGATTATTTACTGATGATAGGTGCATAGTTACATAGTCTTGTGAAAGTTCCATATGTTATTACCATCTTATGTTTCACAACACGTTTTTTTGCACTGATACCAGTCTTCCATGATATAGAGAAGTATATTTCTTTAGTTTCGATTTTGTTACAGTCGATTTGTTTGAATGATTTGTTTTACATTGCTTCTTTCATATGTATTATTCCTATTTTTTATCGCAATTTACGACAATTAATCAGTATAAGGCGTATGGTCCATCATATTACTGACTCATTATTTATTATTAATCTTTTTTTAGTTTACGAGTGATATAAAGAAATGTCTGTGGTGGGCTTCGATTTCGGTAATGTAAGCAGTTTCATCGCTGTGGCACGTCAAGGTGGTATCGAAACAATTGCGAATGATTACTCTTTGCGAGCCACTCCGTGAATCTTTTTGTTTTTTAACATTTAACGTTTATTTTTATTTTGTCAAAGCAAACATTTCAAAAACTATAGCCATGATAATGAGTACTGTTGTAAGTGGAACTTCTAAATAACCTTATGATTTTGTAATCAGTTTGTTTGCTTCTGAAAAGGATACAGCGTAAAACGTTCTTCTTCTTTGTTGCGATTTACTCAAAGCTATTGGTTTGTAGAGGATAGCATAATTGGCATGATATTTAATATTCTGAGATTTTCCGTAAATATTAAGCATAGCAATTAGTATATGGTTTGTTTTCAGATCCTGTGTGGCATTCACAACTCGAGGGCGTTTGATGGGTGTTGCCGCTCGGCAGCAGTTGAATACGAACATTAAAAACACCATTATCAATTTTAAACACCTATTGGGGCGAAAATTTAGTGATAAAATCACTCAGAAATACCGCAAGTTCATACCATGTGAAATGGTTCAGTTACCTAATGATGATATTGGATTCAAGGTATATTTCGTCGCGCAACACTGCATTTCTTCACTTTCTGACCACCAAACCATATTGTCGCTCTGGATTTCTTTTTTACCAGTAAACACTATAAAGGAGGCATTCGTAAATATTTCATTTTCAGGTTCAATATTTTGACGAAGAGCGAGTTCTTACCCCAGAACAAGTGGTAGCGATATTTCTAGTTAAATTAAAGGATATCGCAGAAAATAGTTCACAAATGAAGAATGTCGCCGATTGCGTTATTTCGGTAAGCGCCCGTAACTGTTTGTTTTTTTTGTTGAAATCCCAAACTTTTATCCAATAAGTGATGCGTCTTTGCCGCTTAATATTCCTTTCAGTCTGGACTATAACATTCCCTTGATGATTCACATGATATTCAATTTGGGGGTTTCTTCGTTCTTTCTTTGTGAGATTGTTGTGCAGTAGATCTATTATGCTACCAAATTTAAATTAAATTCAGGTGCCATTTTATTTTGTTGACGCTCAGCGACGCGCTTTACTGACAGCCATTCGAGTAGCAGGCTTAAATTGCTTGCAGATTCTTAACGAAACCACATCTGTTGCTCTCGCATATGGTATCTTTAACCTTCGGACTTTTTTAATGAATTTTTAATGATTAGACAGCTTTGTTTTGTGACACATTCGCCAAAATTCATTTATCTTTGGCTTTGGTGTTTGTTTTCTCTCGAAAATTGGATCTAAATACCTATTTCGTCACTCTTTTCAAATTTATGTTTTTGAAAGAAGTTTTGAAGAATCTGCTTTATATTAATCTTTAGTAAATCGGATGGTTTAGACTAATAAATAATTTAGCTACAGTAAGCATAATTGTTTGACGACAAGCATCATGGTGTGGAGTAAACTACGCTGAACTCTAGGCAGTACTGAGAATTCTAAAATTTGCAGACATTTTATCTACATTCATGATTCTCCGTTTCAGGCATTTATAAACAGGATTTACCAGCGGAGAACGAACCACCTCGCATTGTAGCATTTATCGACGTGGGGCATTCTGCTGCGCAAGCTGTACTTGTTGCATATAACAAAGGCAAACTCACTGTAAGTTCTGAATATTTCCTTTTTTTCTAAAAGATCTAACCGAGACCCTTAGTAAACTGTCACTCTTAGTCTATG
Organism: Cercopithifilaria johnstoni; assembly: GCA_916381525.1. Taxonomy (NCBI): domain Eukaryota; kingdom Metazoa; phylum Nematoda; class Chromadorea; order Rhabditida; family Onchocercidae; genus Cercopithifilaria; species Cercopithifilaria johnstoni. The sequence continues at coordinate 31,486 of CAKAEH010001389.1, forward strand.
GTTGTCTAATCTGAGATTGTAGGAGGCAGCCTCCTGTTCTAGTTTTATTTGTCAGAATGTTCCTACATATCTTTCTAAAAGCCGATGTGTTTCTGCATTTGAGTATATAGATAGGAGTAAGGTATGACGAATATATAATTAGTACTTAATATATTATGCATTCCAGGTACTTGGTGCAACATTTGATCTCGAAGTTGGAGGCCTGGCTTTTGACGATGTGATACGAGATTACTTCAGCAAACTGTTCTCTGATACCTACAAGGTTAATTTATCAGTACTCTCACTTACCTATGCAAAGTTGAGAGTGAAATTGTATTTATCAAATTAAAATTTGAAATGCAAATGTGAATGCTATATATACATATATATTTATCAAATTAAGATTTGAAATGCTGAAGTGAATGCTATATACATATATACAACTAAAGGAAATTTATTATTCGCGTTAATTGTCGTCAGTATTCCAACTTCAGATGTTTGTAGTGAATGAAAGGTATACAAGTTTTACACCTCATACCTTGCCACTCTCGATTGGATGGTATAAAAAAAATCCGATGGTGCCAAGTATTCCAAACTAAATATTTCTTTATTTAAAATTTTTAAGATCGATGTTGCAAGTAATAAACGGGCATGGTTCCGACTTCTTGATGAGTGCGAAAAAATTAAAAAACAAATGTCGACAAATAGTACAGCTATACCACTGAATATTGAATGTTTTATGAATGATATGGATGTCACTGGAAACATGCAACGGTAATTTATTCAGCTTAATACCTGAGCTGACATAAAGTTAGGTTTTCAGGTTCTGCCCTAACTTCGTTGGAGATTTTTTTCATAGAACTTCTTGTTTCAGCTCGCAGTTTGAAGAGCTCGCACAACCCCTTCTAGATCGCGTGCGTGTTTTGCTAACAAAGTTGCTCAAAGAATGTGGAAAGAAAGCGGAAGAAGTGGAGTCGGTTGAATTGATTGGCGGTAGTTCTCGCATTCCGGCCATTAAAAAGATTACTTTTGAAGTGTTCGGGAAAGAACCGAAAACTACGATGAACCAGGATGAGGCTGTAGCTCGAGGTATTTTTTAAAAATATTTCTGAATTTTGAATAGATTCATCGAGTGTTATCAACCAAGGTTTTTTAGTGCTTGTTAATTTTAAAATTAATTTTAGTGAACTTCAGCCATATAGATGAGTCTTCTCTTCGTCTCTTCAAAGGAATTAATTGCAGGTGCTGCGATGAAATGTGCTATTCTTTCGCCAGTGTTTAAAGTTCGGGACTTTTCAGTCAAAGACAGTCAACCGTATAGAATTAAACTTTCATGGGCAGCAATCGGACAAAGTGAAGGAGGGTATGTACAAAATATCCTTGGCTGATAGTTTCGCTTTACCGTTTTTATCGTTCTTTCCTCATATGGACTATTGGCATCGTGCCTTGACCAAATGAGATGTTAACATTTGGCTGAAAAAAAATAGATTTTTCAAGAGTGAAAATTATTTTCAGCGAGAATGATGTATTTATTGAGCATGACGAATTTCCCTATTCCAAAATGCTCACTCTTTATCGACAGGAAGCATTTCAAGTTGATGCCACTTATTCATGTCCTAATCAAGTTCCACATCCGATACGACATATGGGTATGTCTAAAGTTGTTTGGGCGTTACTTTCTATTTTATTTTATTACTGTCGGGTATGTTGATTTTTAAACTTTATTTAAGTTTTGGCTTTGCTCCAGACAAAACGATCACTTTGATAATTTGCAAATATATCCATGTTTTTCAAGGTTCGTGGGTTGTTAAAAATCTTACACCTGGACCAAACAACGAACCAAGGAAAGTGAAAGTAAAAGTTCGAATCAATCCTAATGGTATCTTCTCAGTCTGCTCGGCGAACACTTTTGAAACCGTCGAAGCAAGTCCACTTGATGCAAGTTTTTTAATAACATGGTCTATATGTTTTTTGGTATCAAGATTATTCCTTAGAAAAACTTTATGCTATCGTTTAGACTCAGATTCACAAAGCACCTGAAGCGATGGAAACTGATGATACCAAAAGAGATAAGGAAGAAAATGCAGATGCAACAACTAGTAATGTCATACCTCCTGCTGAAGATCAGAAATTACTGAATAATAATGGGCAAAAGACTAAGACAATTGCAATGGATTTGCCGGTTGAAGAACATATCCCACATATTATTGCCAACGAACTACAGTTCATGCAATTCGAGGTTAGTTACGTAGTGTACGGGATGAGATTTTATTTATTCGCAAAATATAAGACGTAAAACACAAATGTACGATATAACTAATTAGAACTTACAATTGGAAGAAGTGCATAGATGATTTTGAGGACTTTCATTAGTTTGCTTTTGGTCTACTTATAGCACGCTTTAATATTAATTTTTAAGAAAGAAATGCAAGGAAAAGACAGAGTGGAAAAAGAGAAAGCAGATGCGAAAAATGCTGTTGAAGAATATGTTTATTATATACGAGACAAATTATCGGATGTGTTCGCAGAATTTATTTCTGATGACGTTAGTTTTTTTTCAGTCAATAAGTTGTGAAAATATCTACGACTTTTAAATCTCTGATATATTTTTCACCATTTTCCTGCAGACAACTTAATGGGCCCTTTTTTGTTATGAGTGCTGTTTTTCTGTGCTATGTGAAATATGTCTTTTGTTAACTGGAAGAACACAAATTTGTGATGTGAAAAGATTGAATTTGGATTACTGCGATGACATTTTTTTATTTGTTGCAGGATGCCGAGAAACTGCGAGAATTATTAACCAAAACAGAAGATTGGCTTTATGACGAAGGAGAAGATGTTGAAAAAAAAGTGTATGACGCTAAGATGTCTGAGCTAAAGAAACTGGGCGATCCTGTTCATGAACGACATCGTGAATATGAAAATCGAAAGAATGCTTTCGATGAGTTTGATCGAGCTATTATGGTAACTTCTTTGATTTTGTGGGACACCGAATTGTTAGAAGAACAGAAAAATTTGGAATTTTCAAACCGGACTTTTTTCATTTATTTTCGTGTATTAAAAAATCATAGTTTTAGAGAGCGCGTAAAGCTTACGATGAGTATACAAAAGGAAGTGAGAAATATGCACATCTTGGATCAACTGACATGGAAAAGGTGCATTATCTGTGATTTTATTGCTTTTATTTTATATCCGCAGATGGAGTTCCATATTTCTATAATTTCAGAGGAAAGTGTTATCTGTTCAGCTTGCTGAAAGGACTGTCAGTAAATGGCTTCAATTTTATAGGTAATATCTATAGTGGAAGAGAAAAAAAAATGGGTGGATGATCAAAGAAGTCGACAGGAAATGCGCAAAAAAACTGAACCTCCAATCGTTTTCGTCCATCAGATACAAGATGAGCAGCAGGTAAAAAAGATGCGTTTGGGTTTGATAATCGTAATTCCCATCCCCGTTCTCCGTTGAACGATAGCTGCAAAAACGATAGTTTGATAATCGTAATTCCCATCTACGTTGAACGATAGCTACAAAAATAACGCAAAACGTTAAATTATTAGATTAAATTAAATTATTAAATTATTAGATAAATTATTAGATAGGAGTCGATAAAAAACTAAAATATTTTTTCAAAGAAGCATTTGCAGTTTTTTTACTTGTTTTTTTATTTTTTTCCAGAAACTCGAGAGTATTATTTTACCGATACTGAACAAACCAAAGCCACCGCCGCCAGCAAAGGCAGAACCTACAAAGGAACCAGAAAAAGGAAGTGAAGGTCAGAAAGGCGAGAATCTGGCTTCTGATCGGGCACCGGAAGCTGATGCTGGCAACATAAATGAGCCTGGAATGGAGGTCGATTAATATTCTTCATTTCATTTGTTTTGTTTTGTTTCCGGTTCTGGACACATTATTTTTTTTATGGACTGTACTGTTTCGTGAATCATTTTGCTGTTTATAAGATTTCACTGTTATTATGTATATGATTAGAAATGGGAATAGCATACTCTCAGATCTTAACTTTAACAGTATGATTTGCAAACAGGTTCTCATTGACCTGTTTCATTTTCTGTTTTTGAAATTCGAATTTCAATTTTCACTTCTTAGTTTGCATTTAGCTGTTACAGGATAATAACAAGAGTGGATTTGTATGTGTTTTCATAGTCTTCCTTATTTTACATAGCTTTTTTTAACCCTTTTCCTTTGGGGGTATTCCTATAAGCCAGCCTGTTTTGAAAATTTTAATTGGTCTGAAAATTTTCGCTTTCAATTTTCTAATGTAATTTTTAAATGCTGTTTTGTTGAAATAAATTTGATTCATCCAGATGTTTCAATACGAAATAAATCTGCTCCAACAGTCTGCATGTGATTGACGGTGTAGTGTCAAGTATCGTTCTGTTTATTGATTTGAGCTATACCTCTTCGGGATTTCTTCACTTTGATTATATCCAGGTTCGGTTCAAACTATTTCATATCATCATTTTTGGGAACGTGTTAATTCAATTAATGTTCTCGTCAATCTCTTCATGGAAATCGGCAATTGACAATTAGAATTAAAACAAAGAAATCAAAAACCGAGCAGTTTTTGATACCTTTGTTATAATTCTAAATGGACGGCAATAACTGATTTAGCTGCGTGGGATGCTGCTAATATATGATGAAAAGATAGTAATGAAAAGAAGAATGGATCTTTATGTCAATCTTTTTTTCAATAACATAATTTGGTGAAAAAAGGAAATGACTGTCAGGAACGAAAGTACCCGACTAATTCTAAGCTGACATGTGCACAGTTAAAGATTTATTCGTGCATTTCCACATTTCAATTTAGTATTGATGAAATAAGAAGTGGGTGAATCGTTGTAAAAGTATTAAGGAATTTTTGGACTAATCAAACTATTCAATTGTTCAGTAACACCTTCTTTCCGTTTTGTAGTTTATGACGCAATTTAATTGTAATCCGGTTTAGAAAAACAATGTTCTTTTTATTTTGCTATAAAGACCAAAATGTTTATGTATGTGATTGCAATATCAGAAAGCATATTTTATTACGATTAAATGGAATTATATTATTGCGAATTGGTTTCATCATTCGATATGGATCCAGTTATTTCATTGCTGTTGTTAATAAGATTCTGTCGTTGAGGCGTTAAAACTGCTTTTAATTTCTGAAATAAAATATATGCGTTAAATTTTCACTCTTATTACATACATCCTGTATGAATTCAATTCTACATTTAGTGCCAAAATTGATTACTTCAATTTTCTTTTCACCTTTTTTAGAAACTATGATAAAAATCTTAGTTACAGCAAAAAAACATTTTCATTTTAGTTATTTGGGAATTAGTTGATTAAAGTTATATTTTGATATATAATTTCAAAAGATTCATTTAACCAAATATCCTTAGTCTCAACATTTTTCCGCAATTAACTTCATGAATTTTAAAAATTCGTCACATGGAGACAAAAATGTGAAAAGACAATTTAAAATACGGTTTTGCAATCAGATCCATTTGCTAAAGTAAATTGTGGTAAATATGGTCAATGCAAAACTTCGTGAAAAGTTATACTTTAATATATAATTTCAAACAATTCATTTAACCTAGCATCTTTAGCCGGGCATTGTTTAAATAATTATTCGATTAATTATTTAAAATATAATGATAATCTTGTTGATAGCGTTTAAATAATTATTTAATTAATTATTTAAAATATAATGATAATCTAGTTGATAGCGTAAAATATAGTGATAATCAAGTTAAGTTGCTTTATCATTTAATGAAATTGAACTGATCCAAAAAATACATACCATAGTAAAAGTATCACCCTTCACAGTAAAAAGCTTGTAAAAGCCGACGACGAAGATTACCGATATAGTTGAGAGTGAGAATAGTATGCCAAAAATATTAGCTGCTTGCGGATAAATAAAATCTTGATATTTCAACGGTTCATAATTAGCGAAACAATTAATTATGGTACACTAAAATTGATGCATTATTGCAATTAGTAATTAAAATTAAAAATCTTAGGAATTGTTTCATAAAAGAAAATGATACTCTACATATTGTTAATTAGTTTACTTTATTAAATAATTCAAAACAATAAATTGTAAAATTTTTTAACCAATAAAAAAATTGGTGCACCAATAGTCCAACATAAACGCCAATAATATCCTGGTTCAAAACCTAGCATTTCTTTTAAATTTTTCACAAAATTGTTTATTCCTAAAAATAATAATTAGATATGATTTTCGAATTTAAATATATCAGTATTAACGTATCCGATATGATTGTATCATTTAAACAATATTTATGATACTAATTGTTTAATGTATTAAATTAGTTAAATTAAATTAAATTATAATTATATTTTAATTATTAGTAAATGAAGTTATTAAATATTTCTTTTAAATTTTGCACAAAATTATTTATTCCTAAAAATAATAATTAGATATGATTTTCTAATTTAAATATTAGGATGATTGAGAATGATTAAATATGCAAACAAAATATTTACTACTAGCGTATCCGATATGATTGTATCATTTAAAGAATATTAATTGCTTAATTGTGTTAACTAGTTAAATTAAATTAAATTATAATTATATTTTAATTATTAGTCAATAAAGTTATTAAATATTTCTTTAAAATTTTGCACAAAATTTTTGCAAAAAATTATCTTTTAAATTTTGCACAAAATTATTTCTTCCTAAAAAATTATTAAATATGATTTCTAATTTAAATATTAGGATGATTGCGAAATTACTATATTAAGTATACAAAACAAAATATTTGGTAATTGTTAATTTTCTTTAACCTATAAAATAGCGAAATATTTACTTCACCATCTGATTAGAAAATCACAAAAATGGTCATCGCTATGGTTAATAAAATAAATTTTGATAATTGTTAAAATGATCAATGTATTTTTTAGGTCTAAACAAAAATTCAAAATATTTAATAATTCATATTTTTGACCATAAATGAATGAGATGACAATTATTTCACAGAATACCGCAATTAGTAAACCGAACGAAGTACCATAAACAATTAACCATTCCATAATTAGAATACCACCCTAAATAAATTACAATAAATTTTGGTTAATTATTTAAATTTTTTCAATCAATAATTTTTATCAAAATAATAAATTCATTAATGGCTAAATAATAATGAAAAAGCATAAAAGAAAAATGAATTAATTATATTTTTATCATCATATTGAATTAGGAAATTAACATATGCTAATGTGTAATAATATCAAATATATGATGATTTATTTAATTGTGATAATTATAGATTAATCATTAGTGATCAGACGTGATAATATGATAATTGATAAGAAATTATTATTAATAATAGAAATTATTGTGGTAAAAGAAAATAACCTTAGAACACATTGTAATACCAATAAACATGTATAAAGTAAATAATATAGCGACAAAATATTCTCGGTGACGATTTAACAATGGAAATTCGTCGCTTAATGCGGTAATTATTGCTTCTGAACCGCCAAACTGAAAGTAGATTCATTTCTTAAACGGACTGGAAATTTGAACTTTTTAACTGAATTGAAAATTGAAGTTTGAATTGAACTGGAAATTGAATTTTCAAACGAACTGGAGATTGAATTTTTTGAATGAACTGGAAACTGAATCTTTAAATCGACTGAAAATTGAATTTTTTAACTGAATTGGAAATTGAATTTTTCAATTATTTCAGTTCATTTTCTAATATTTGATTTAAAGAGAGAGCTAATATGTTTTTGTCTTATTTGTGCTATTTTCTAATTAGCTTTCAGTCTGTCATTATTATTATTATTATTATTATTGTTATTATTATTATTATTGTTATTATTATTATTATCATTATTATTACTATTATTATTATAATTATTATTATTATTGTTATTGTTATTATTATTATTTAAAAATTTTTTCATAAATGAGCGAAGAAGTGATAAAAAATAAAATCTCACCGAACTATCTAATCCAAGTGTAAATAGCATCAGGAAAAAAATTACGGAAAATATTGATGCACCTGGCATTGTTGCTAGTGCTTCCGGATAGACAACAAATACAAGTCCTGGACCTTCCTGAAATTACTTATCTCAAAATAAATTATTAAATCAAATTATTTATTTTAAATTAATTGTTTAGATAAAATAGACTAGATATTATCGTGCACGAATAATAAACACAAATAAAAGATGTAAATGTAAGAGCAAGAAAAAGAATTTCAATGAATAATATAAATTTACTAGGTTAATAATGAATTTCATACGGTAGTAATGAATTTTACCTATAAATTTTATTACAGTAATAATACATTTGAAAGTTATGAAGAATTTAATCAATAATATAAATTTGCTAGGGTAATAGTAAATTTTACCTATTTATTTTACTACGGTAATAATACATTTGAAAATTATGAAGAATTTAATCAATAATATAAATTTACTAGGATAATAATAAATTTTACCTACAAATTTTACTACGGTAATAATGCATTTAAAAATTATGAAGAAATTTTAGGATAAAAATAGACTACCTGGGCTACTTCTTGTATTGGTTTACCACTTCTACATGACATATAGCCAAGTACATGAAAATGCAGAAAGTATATTAGTTAAATATCATAAAATAGCCAAATTCAAAAAGTTAAAAATTGAATTAATGAAAGTGATAATGGTAAAGACGAAAAAAATGAAACGGAAAATATACCGAAAAGATGACAAAACCGGACAGAAAACTTGTTGCACAATTAATTACGCTTGTTATTAATGCATCACTAAAATTTACTTCACTATATTATATTAATTTAATATCAATTTCAATTCATTTCGTTATTTCAATTTCAAATTATTCTAGTAAAGAAGTATGATTGAATAGCTGTCAATATTCATTTTGTATCCGACGGAAAGCATAACTAAAATTTGCTTTTCTATATTATATTAATTTAATATCAATTTCAATTCCTTTCGTTATATTAAGTTTAAATTATTCTAGTAAAGAAGTATGATTGAATAGCTGTACTTATTCAAATTATATCCAACAGGAAATATCAATATATTGATGAATTGAAAATTAATTCGATTTGTTATTACAAAATAATGAAGTGATTTTATCACTAATTATGCTATTTTCACTTCATCAATTATTCAATCAAAGTGACTAATTATCAGGTGGATTATCACAAGTTTGCACGTCAAAAGAAACGTGTATTTGCTGCAGCACATAAATGTTAATTGTTTATTCTGCTAAATTACACTAAATTTTAATTATAATAATTTTAATAATTATTAATAATTATGTAGTGATTACTTAATTGATTTGTTGTAATTTGATCAAATTTCATGCATTATAATTTCAATTAATAATTACAATAACTATTGTTTTTAATTTAATTTTAACATTCATATTATTAGTTCTAATAGTAAATTATCATTATCATAAGATGAAAGAACTTGCTGATAAACATTGTTGTGAAATTCATTATATGATGAATAAGCCATTAAAACACCAAATCCTGGTCCCAATGAAAAAAAAACCTGAATTTATTATTTCTCAGTGTGTAATAGTTCCTTCAGAAATTTTATTTACAAAAATTACGGTAGCTAATTTTTTAATTATGGTAGCATTAGAAGAATTACGATAGGTTAATAGTAATAACTGTAGTAATGCTATATTTTTGGCATATTTATGAATAGCTTAATACGATGAATTCAAAAATGAAAAAATGTAAATAACAATAATAATAAAGAGAGAAGCGGTACAATCAGCTTTATTGCTTATTGTAATTGAATATTTTCAGGTTCAGTTCAATTTCAAATAAAAGTTTGATTTCAATTTTGCTAATTCAATACTGATATTTAAGTAATTTAAGATACGAAATTTATTATCGTAATATGTAATTAACATTTAATTTGAAATTGATTTATTATATATTAACAAATGAAGGAATACCTGAGTTGCAGCATCTTGCCAAACACCTGGGACAGTTAACATTTCAAGATTTGGTTTAATGTAATATTTGATACCATTTTCAGCTCCCGGTAAAGTGATACCGCGAATGAAGAGTATTAATAGGACAACATAAGGAAATATTGCCGTAAACCATATAATCTGTTACAAATCAATATTTATCAACAATAAAATTATATTTATTATTATTATTATTATTATTATTATTATTATTGGTATTATTATTATCATTATTATTGCTGTTGTTGTTATTAGTTAATTATTATTATTGTTAATTAGAAATTATTACCATTATTATGATCGATTATTAATTAACAAAAAATAACAAAAAGCAATTAGTTTAAATAATATAAAGATTGAAATTAGTTTTACAAACCAATCATTAAATATCGCAAAAGATTATGATTAAATATGGATGAAGAAAAAAATCAATAAAATTGAATAAATGGAAAAATTTTCTTGAAATTTGAAACATACCTTTCCACTCATTCGGATACCTTTCCAGAGAGAGAAATAACAAATGATATAAACAAGTAGAAGACAAAATACCATCTCCCAATTAAGTGAGCCAAGATTACTTAACGAATGAGCTACCGATGAATTTGCCGCACCGGGCATATGCAAGCCAAGGAATTTTTTACTGTAATCAAAATTTGATATGATTCATTTCATTTTTTCTTTTCTAATTTCTAGTAATGATGATAACAGATGATAAAATATATGATGGCTAAATAAAGGCTGTAATGATAAAGATGATAGAAAATCTAATAGGGAAATGATAAATTTGATAATCATAACGATGAGGAAGATAGACGTGATAGTGTGATAACAAATAAAGATGATAAAGTAGGATAGTATTTACAATAATAATTATGAAGCTTGCTCATTGATAACGATGATAATATTAATAGGTATGATAACAAGTAATAACAATTTAATATGGAAACGACGAAATTAATAATTATAATGATAAGAAAAATAGAGATGATAGTAGTAGTAACAATTAAAGATGATAAAGTAGGATAGTATTTGTATGAATTACTATGATTACTTGCTCAATGATAACGATAATAGTATCAATAGGTGTGATAACAAGTAATAACAATCTAATAAATTTAAGCGACAAATTTAATAATAAGGAAAATGGAGACGATAGTAGTGACAACAATTAAAGATGATAAAATAGGGTGGCAATTGTTAAAGTAATTGTTATGCTTACTCAATGATAATGATAATAGTATTAATAAGTATGATAACAACTAATAACAATGATAACAGGTAATAACAATCTAATAAGGAAACACTTGAAATTAATAATCATAATATACAGTAGTGATAATTTTAGAATGTTTCTTCTGCACTAAAAAGAATTTCTTAGTTAAATAAGTTTGAAATAATTTACTAGAAATATTCCTCGGCTGCAGATATAACGCTGATATTAGAATTATTCAATGGTCGAACACATTCGTTATCTTTACCATCATTCCAGCTAGAAAGGTCAAATAATAAAAACAAAAACAATAAAATTAATAATAAAATTGTGTGATAATATATTTGAAATTATTGCACAAATTGGTTAGGAATGTTGAAAATTTTCTCAATAAAATATTTTAATTAATTGATAAACATTATGCAATAATGCTATGATTAGTTATGATAATAAATGATTAAATGATAACCTTTGCTCATAGCATATGATACTGTTATAATCATGATTACATGATGCCCATGGTAAATTAGTCGTGAATGATTTTAGGAAGAAATGTAAAGCCCAAGCAATAATTACGTTATAAAAGAAATCCGTAAAAAATGCTATCATTATAACACAATATCCTATTCCTGTAATTAACAAATTAAATCGTATCTTTTTATCTTTTATCACCTTAACAAATCAATTAATTCCACTGAACATTCATTATCCTTTTTAATTATCAACTTATTTCATTTAACTATTTATCATCATAACTCCTCATTACTGTTTCACCTATCCATTTATTTATCTTCTCCTGTCATTGAATATATTTCTTATCTTACTATTTATTATCATTCTCTTTATCCATTATAAATGACTATTTCTTCTATTTATTTATCATCTCTTATCACAAATAATATATTTCACTAAATATATTTCACTTCTCACCATTTATTATTCATTGCTAATCCCTTATCAACATCTTCGTCATCTAATCATATCTTATCACTAAATACAGCTATTTAAAAAATATTATTGAATTAGTAAAAGAACTAAAATAACTTCTTCTTCATTCGTCTATTATATCGCTATCTTTCAGGACATCTAAATCATAATTCAAAATTAAAATTTCGAAAGAAAAATTTTTTTAATTTGAAAAGTTTGAACCTTTAAAAAGTGGACAAATCCAACCCCAAGTGGTTATTGCTCCCTTTCTGTAATATTGGCCAAGCGATAATTCCATATAAAATAATGGTATACCAGCAAAAAGTACCATTAATGTGTACGGTATTAAAAATGCTCCTAATAAATAATGCTAGCGATAATTTCATATAAAATAATGGTATACTAGCAAAAGGTACCATTAATGAATACGGTATTAAAAATGCTCCTAATAAATAACACTAGCGATAATTTCATATAAAATAATGGTATACCAGCAAAAAGTACCATTAATGTATACGGTATTAAAAATGCTCCTAATAAATAATGCTAATTTACAAGACCTTTATATCTAACTATTTTTAAATGCGAATAATTTATTAAGGCCTTTGAAATATTTCCCTCTCTTTTTCTTTTTAAATTTCAAGAAATTTAAACTTTTAAAAAAAGTAAACAAATCTACCTTTTAGATTAAACATAGTATATATTTCATCTAAACGATTCATTAATTTCGAAATTTACCATACAAAACTTTATCATTGTTTTTATCATGATTTTCGTCATGATTTTATGAATTTATCATGATTTTAAATTTATTATAAAATTTTCATGGATACATAATATATATTTCTAAACAATTTATCAATTTCGAAATTTATCATGCAAAACTTTATCATTGTTTTTATCATGATTTTCTTCATGATTTTATGAATTTATCATGATTTTAAATTTATCATAAATTTTTTATGGATTTTTTAAAAACAAAACAAAAAACAAACCTCCGCCATTTTTGAAGCATAAATATGGAAAACGCCAAACATTGGCTAAATCAACAGCAAAGCCAATAACAGATAGGAGAAAATCGGCTTTTCGATCCCAAGTTTCTCTTGGCTTATCATTTTTCATCAAATCATTTCGTTTTATTATTTGCTTATCATCTGATTCTTTTAATCTTATCATTTCGTGCAACTTCTTCCCATCATTATTTATATCAACTTTAACCATTAATAATCGTTTCTCGCTCTCTAAAAATTATTTCGAATTTTTGAATTGAAAATTTTATTTAAGTATTAATCGATTTTTCATCCTTTTTGTTTGATAGTTTTATTTCCATTCTTAACTAGAAATGTGAAATCATTACTTAAATATATATATTTATTCCAAATAACATCAATATTAATAGAAACTGAAGAATTGATTATAATAGAAATTAAAAAGATATATTAATAGGAATTGTAAAACAATAATATAATTAGGTAATTGATAAATTATATATTCAGTAAGTTACTGAAATATATTTTTTTTCATTCCAATATTAAGAGAAATTAGTAGGAATAGAAACTAAAAAAATTAATTATAATGGAAATTAAAAGGATGTGTTAATAGGAATTAAGAAACAATAACACATTTAGGTAATTAATTAATTATATATTCAGTAAGCTACTCAAATTACTTTTTTCATTCCAATGTTAATAGAAATTAGTAGAAATAGAAATTAAAAAAATAATTATAATGGAAATGAAAAGGATATGTTAATAGGAATTAAAAAACAATAGCATAATTAGGTAATTAATTAATTATATATTCAATAAGTTGCTCAAATATATTTCTTTTTTATTCCAAATAACATCACTAGTAATAGAAATTAATAAAAATAGAAATTAGAAAAATTAATTAGAATGGAAATTAGAAAAAGATATCAATAGAAATTATAAAACAATAATATATTTAAATAATTAATAAATTATATATATTAATAAGTATCCGCCAGAATTTGAATATTGGTGCATGTGTGTGTTAGCGTAATAAAATTATTGACTAATTAAAAAACGGATAAATGTTAATTGCAATATGATATAATATTAATTATTAAATTTACATTATATTGATTAAAATGTAGCATTTACGTTATACCGAAATTTATACATCAATTGATCATATCTGATTTATTCAAAGAAATTTTTCCCATAATTTTAATTTCGTAATATTGCAATGTAATGCATATTTATTGACAGTGTAAATTCTACGTTCCGGTTATAATATTGTTTCCAGTTAAATTTTTCCTAATAACATTTGATAATTAAGCTAATAGTTGTAGTTCTAGTTTCAGTATTTCTAGTGATGTTATTTAACTGGATTTTTTTCGGAATATTCAATAATCCGGAATGATAAGATTACAGTATAAGCGTATTATGTAATTTCATTATTTTATATTTTACTTCCTTAAGCAAAAGACACGTAATAATAATTCCTCATTAGAAAAATTGTGCAAATTATTTCAAACGAAAAGTTCAAAGTTCGACAGCATTTTTTAATCATCACACTTTATCATTTTATACTATATTAATACAATTAATATGTTAGTATAATTAATAAATTTTCCTACAGTGTTATTATTATTATTAATGTTGTTATAATTGTTGGTATATTTCGGAAAAATAATCGACATTCTAAATTTGGAAATAATAATTTTAGGCTTTTAATTTACAACTATTTATTATTCGTAGTTTTACTTACAATTACAATTAATTTGTTGACAATTACAATTTGCATTTCATTTATTTATAACAAAAAAGAATTTAGTATTTACAACAATATTATTTATTATCATATATTATTTTCTATGCTTATTTTACAACTATAATTCAGTATGAATGAAAAAATAAACAATACTTATAATTCAGTATAAATTGAAAATAAACAATGTTTGTTTTACGATAGTATTAATTTCACAGTTATAATTAATTATATTTATTAATTCATAATTACCAATAGTTGCATAATTCTTTAGAACAAAAAATAAATAGAAGAATACCAATCACATACATTTTTAATCATTTCATTTACAAAATATTTTAAATATTTAAATTTAAAATTTAAAATTTATGCTTACCTTTACCGGCTAATTCGTCGTTCATATTCACCGATATAATATAAAATGTTTATGATAGTGATGAAAAAAAAAAATTGCTTGAAAAATTAAATAGCAATTTAAGGAAATCTATGTTATAAATGTTTGCAA
Source organism: Cercopithifilaria johnstoni (assembly GCA_916381525.1). NCBI lineage: Eukaryota > Metazoa > Nematoda > Chromadorea > Rhabditida > Onchocercidae > Cercopithifilaria > Cercopithifilaria johnstoni. The sequence continues at coordinate 46,813 of CAKAEH010001389.1, forward strand.
GAAATTTCTTGAAGAAAGAAAAGAAATCTTAAATAATCTTGACAAACCGGAACAATATTATATAAAATTTTTGAGCCGGAAAACATTATTATCAATAATTTTTTGAAACCGGAACATTATTATATATTTTCAATTTTGCAAACCACGGAACATTATTAAACATTATTTTTGGTATAATCTTATGATTTGGAAGCAAATTTTATTTCATAATTTCAAATTAATATTTTGTGAAATTTTGAAATGAAATTATTTTATAATTCATTCATTTGTAATATCACTTTTTTTTTTCTACGGATAATTTTAAACAAATAAATTTTTGTTAAATTTTTTTGTTGAAAATTTTCAACTATTTTCTATTTTGATGATATTATTTTACCCTTTTTTTTCCATTTTCTTTTTTTTAGATCAAAAAATTTCAGATTTATTTAAATTCTTATTTTCATCCATCTCTTACGAAATATTTAGTGAAATAAAGAAAATTTCAATCGGATATCATTTTCTTAATCTGATTAAAAAAGTAAACAATAGAAGCTATAAACAAGTAAACAATAGAAGCTGTAAGTATAATTAATTTCCAGTAAGTTTCAATAGCATATCATTTTTTAATGTGAAAAAAAGTAAACAACAGAAGTTATAAGCATAATTAATTTTCAATGAAATAAACATTAAATAAGAAATAAGCATTAAAATGATATATTCAATTTTTAACAATAGAAGTTGTAAGTATAATTAATTTCCATTATGTTTCAATCGGATGTCATTTTTTAATGTGAAAAAAAGTAAACAACAGAAGTTATAAGCATAATTAATTTTCAATGAAATAAACATTAAATATGAAATAAGCATTAAAATGATATATTCAATTTTTAAAATATTAAATTTTAATAATCCAAAAAGTAACAATTACATCATCACTAACCAAAAATTCATTTCTTATATATATAAGCAATTAAAATAACATATCTATAATAGTTAAAAAATTGTTATCATCAAATAAATAAATAATAAATATTAAGTCTAATTCTTTTCAATTATGTATTTACTTATTTGTTTTCTTCTTCATTCCATTACCATTGTTATATTTATGTTTATTAAATGATTCATTCACTCATTTAAATTCTATTTATTATTTGTTTACTTCTTTTTTCATATTTATTTATATTTATTTTCTGTAAATAAAACGTAACACATTGAATCCAAAAAACAAAATTTTCCAATTGTCAAATAATAATTTCTAATAATATTAAAAAATTCTTCGATCAATTTTAAAATGCATTCAAAATTTATTGTTATAATATTATGATATATGATAATGATCATGATATATGATATATTATGATATAATATGAATAATATAATATATATGATATATTATGATATATGATTATGATATATGATATATTATGATACATTAAGAATAATATTAATGCTTTCTTTTGAACAATTATTCGTTTAATAGATATTTTATTAACAATTCAAATTCAAGTATTGTTTTATTATTGTTTTTAAATTCAGATAATAGTTCAAATTCAAATGTTTATAAATACTACTTTTTAATTTCAGATATTGTTTTATTAGAAATTCAAATTCAAATATTGTTTTCTAAATCTAAATTTATTTCAATTATTTTTGTACAACAACAACAGCAATAGCATAATTATTCTACGAATTAATTTAATCATCACCTTTTTCTTACCTTTCCTTTATTCAAATACAGTAATAGCAATAGTTGCAGGAATATGTTTATTTGACAAAACTTTTGCAAAAATATAATTTAAAATTTTTCATTCCGCTTCACTTCTTGTTGATATGGTAGTAGCTTCAGTGATTGTAGCACTTAATCCTTGCAATTCTTCATGAATTTTTGCAAATGTTGGCCGATCGCTGGGATCTTTAGCCCAACATTTGCTAACAAGTGATGTTACTTCTGGTGGTGTACCCTGAAAAGATTATTTTAATTAATTGCAAGCAATTGATAGGTGAAATTTTATTTAGATTAATTGAGTGAATAGTTAAAATTTTCAGTTTTATTCTAAATTGAATATGAAAGAAATTAGCAGCAAAGGAAATCGAAATAATGAATTTTAATAATTAAATGACAAATTAATAATTTCAATAATTAAACTATACTGAATGATATTCCATTTACTGTAACTTCACTAAATATCTGAATAGTTAAAGTGTAATATGTTGAATTGATTGAATTAAAATTTAGTAAGTTAAGCATAAATTTAAGCAAAATATTTCATGCAAGATTTAATAGTTTAGACAATTCAGTGTTGCTAAATTATGCTCGAGTAATATGCTTAATTCAATTCAATTAATTATTTAATTACTTGAATAGTTAAATTTGAAATAACAAAATGATCGGATACCTGAGGCATATCCATACGATAATTTTGAACGATAATTTTAGCTCTAGTTTGAATATTTGATAATGATGGATATGGTTCACAACCTTCCGAATATACTTCCCAAACATGCAAATTTTCATCGTTATTTTTGTTTTTATCTTTATTTTGTAAAATTAAAACAATGCTTTATTAAAATTAACCAATTTTAAACCATTCTGCAATTTCAATGCAAATTAAATGGAATTGAAATTAAGCAAAACCTACAGATGTTGCAAAATAATTATTATAATTTTAGACTTAACTTCAATCTTATCTTATTAATTTAAATCAACAAATTTCATAATTATTTTATCTGCTCAATAAAATATCGAATTATAAAATATTTAATTATAACAAATGAAATATTTAATTATATGTAATTGATTATGACAGCTACTTCATATATGATCATTTAGATTATCGATCATTATTTAATTACCGGAAAGAACTGATCATTTCAAACGAAAGTAATAAATTATACCAACAGTGCACCTACCATAACACCATACGACCATACATCGGTTTTGATTGAATAAATTCGATTTTGCATTGTTTCTGGTGCTAACCACTTGATTGGTACCTATAATCATTTATGGTACTTACAATCATTTGATTCAAATTGATGAGTACAAGATTTTCCTCGAAATTTTTTACAAGAATATAAAATTATTACGTAAAATTGATAAATTATCATTTATATTTACGATTTTAAAATCAACTTTTAAAAATCATTCCACTTTTCCATTTTTTTAATAACTAAAACAAAAAACAAAAATTATTCTAGGCAAATCATAATTACTTGTTTAATTATGCAATTTTGATACCAGTTTACAAAATATTTGCTAATTTAGTAATAATATTGAAATAATTCAGAATGATAATATCAATAGAATTCAAACTTTACTACTCAAATATCAATGAAATTGATATAATATTATGAAATTGATATGATAATATCAATGAAATTGATGTGATATTATTAATTCCTTTTTTTTTTTTTTGCAATAAATTAAGAATGGATTTGTAATGGATTTTTAGATTTAAAAAAACATTTCCTTTTTTTTGCAATAACAGAATGAAATGAATAATACTTTGAAATTATTCGGAGATCTTTTTGAAATGGAAAATTTGAAATTAGGAGAACGAAATTATTCCTACTTTATCGAGACTTTTATCTTGAATTGGTGTTTTTTCATCGGACATACCAAAATCACTTATTTTAATATGATGATTTCGTGTTAGTAAACAATTTCTAGCTGCTATATCTCTAAAAAGAAAAGATATGTTAACCTAATAATTATTCAATGGGTAAAATATATGAAGTAATTGTAAAAGTAATTGAATACTTATTTTCAGTAATATCATTTCGTGTTAGCAAGCAATTTCTAGCTGCTATATCTCTAAAAAGAAAAGATATGTTAACCTAATAATTATTCAATGGGTAAAATATATGAAGTAATTGTAAAAGTAATTGAATACTTATTTTCAGTAATATCATTTCGTGTTAGCAAGCAATTTCTAGCTGCTATATCTCTAAAAAGAAAAGATATGTTAACCTAATAATTATTCAATGGGTAAAATATATGAAGTAATTGTAAAAGTAATCGAGTACTTATTTTCAGTAATATTATTTCGTGTTAGCAAACAATTTCTAGCTGCTATATAAATATATCTATATAAACTGATAATTACTTAGTGGTAAAATATATGAAGTAATTGCAAAAGTAATTGAATACTTATTTTCAGTAATATTATTTCGTGTTAGCAAACAATTTCTAGCTGCTATATAAATATATCTATATAAACTGATAATTACTTAGTGGTAAAATATATGAAGTAATTGTAAAAGTAATTGATTACTACTCATTTTCAGTAATATTATTTCATAATGAAAAATACTGAAAGAATTAATTTAATTAATAAAGTTTTTTTTATAATTGAAAAATTACCTATGAATGCAATTGTTTTGCTCGAGATATTTTAAACCTGAAGCACTTTCTGTTATAAATCGCAATTTTATTCGTGGTAAAATCATTCCACGATTCTTACGTAAATATGATAGTGTTGATCCACCTGAATTATTTTATATTTATCTAATTTATTCCGTTACTTTTTATTTTTTATTAATAATGATATAAAATAAAACATTCTATATGTTGAATTAAATAAAAATTTGTCGTTGTATTTTTTCTTTCGAGAAATATCGGGAAATTCTTTCTCAAAATTATCATTAGACATCAATTACCAAAATACTAACAGATATTTGTAGCTTAGCGATGAGATTCTTCTTATTTATACTTATAACAATTTTATTTCCTTACTTAATATGTTAATTAATAATAAATTAACAATTCAATTTTATAAGTTCGTGTAATTAAATAATTATTTAATTTAATTTTAATGAAACTGATGAAAAATGAAGCAATTCATTTCTATTGCTTACATTAATGATTACACATTGATCATAATAATAATTCAAGTATTCAGATATTCAAATATTAAATGATTATTAAATTCAGGTATCATATTCAGATATTAAAATGGCACAATTTTAATTGCCTTTTTTACAAAAATCCAGTATAAGGTGTAAAATAAAATATAAAATATTATCGAATATTAATTAAGTATAAACTATAAAATAAAATATTGTTGTTGAATATAATTAAACGATATAATTATTTCTTGGCAAACAAGCACCTTCACAAAGTTCCATTAATATAAGTAGTGGTGATTGATCAACAACAATACCAAAAATGCGAACAATATTTGGATGATCAAATTTACGCATAATTCGTGCTTCCTTAAGAAAATTAAGACGTGCTTCACGTGAAGCCTTATCATGCATTGTTTTTATAGCCACTAAATGTGTATGACCAGTTGAATCTGAATATTCACCACAATAAACCTAAAATTAAATTTTAATTTAAAAAAACAAAAGAAAGAAAAAGCGAAAAACAAAAAGGCTAATTTTTAGTGAAAAATTTTTTAAAAAGATGAACTTCAATCTTTTTCTGTTAATTAACTCAAAGATTACTAATAACTTTTAAAGGGAGTAATTTTAAATTAATTACTAATAATTAATGAATAAAAGCATTTAAATGAAGAAGAAAAAAGGATGAATAGAAATTTTGGCGGACATTTTACTGGATCCGGTAAAAATAAAACTTTTAATCATTAAAGTAATCAATAAAAGCAATTAAAACAATCTATTGTCTGCATTACAATTAATTAACTAATGGAGTACAAACTATAAATTTAAAAGTTTAATTTTAATTTTAAATCATTTTTATTCCAATTGTTTAAAATTAACAACTTATTTCATGACCTCGCCAAATGCTCCTTCACCAAGTTTTTTGATCATTTTTACTTGCTCATTTTTGACAAGCCAATTAGGCCTTGGAACTCCATTTTTTAGGACTATTTGGCTATTCTGTGTTATAGGCTTTTTTCCTGATAGATGCCATTCAATTAATTCATCGATCGATTTCTTCTGTAAATTTTATGCAAAATTTATAAATATAGATATGATTGCTAAAATTTTAAATATTTCCTAATTTATCGCTTTCTACAAAAATTTATTCAATTCTCTCTAAATCTTTTTCTATCCGTTTATTCATTCCCAAAAAATAATAATTCGTTTTTAAAATGATATCCCTTTCCTCAAAAATTTATCCAATTCTCTCTAATTCTTTCTCTATCCGTTTATTTATTCCGGAAAATATTATCCTGTTTCATTCTGCTTCATTTTAATTCTTCGTTTTTAAAATGATGTATACAAGTTTTGAAGAAATGGATTTTCCTTTTTTAGTTCACGAGTAAAAGAGAAATTTGAGTAAAATTCAAGAGTGCTTTTGATAGGAAAGAAAATGCATTTAAACAATATGAAAGTTGACAGATGAAATGTTACGAAGGAAATTTACCCAAAAAATTTCTCTAACATTAAGGTGAATTGTGACAGGTATGATATCAAAAGTTGATAGATGAAATGTTACGAAGAAAATTTACCGAAAAAATTTCCCTAGCATTAAAATGAATTCTGACAGGCACGATATCAAAGTGATGAAATGTTACGAAGAAAATTTACCGAAATAATTTCTCTAACAATGAAACGAATTCTGATAGGCATGATATCAAAGTTGATAGATGAAATGTTACAAAGAAAATTTACCGAAAAAACTTCTCTAACATTAAAATGAATTCTGATAGGCACGATATCAAAGTTGACAGATAAATATTACGATAGAAATTTACCGAAAAAATTCCTCTAACATTAAAATTGAATTCTGATAAGTTGCCAAAAGAAATAAAACGAATATTTTTAAAATAATTAAAAAAATTCTGCTTAAAAGTTAATTATTTAATTATTAATAATAGTTCCGAATAAATTCTGTTTTTCTTTTTTGGAAATTTTTACACAACAAAAAATATTAAATATTATTAATTGTGATACTTTTTTATCATATCAATACTTCATTAAAATCACTGAAATTACTTAACATATCAGTTCAATTGTAATTGATAAAAAATATTGACCTTAACTTTATCAATATAAATTTCACCATTTGCATTTTGATTAATTATAAAATGCTTTAATTCTTTATTTGCGTATACATCAAGTGATAAGGTTATTGCACCTAAAAGTATTAAATTATTACTTGAAAAAATTTCTTAAATTTAAACACCTGAATTCTCATTTTAACTAATTCAACTCTAACTCCAAACTTAAGCATAAAAGAAGATTTGAATTTCAGAGAAGAATGATGCAAAAATACGGAATAAATTTGCCATCCTTAATAATATGTATCCAAATAAGCGCAAAACCTTTCCAATCAATTTTCCGTATCAGGAAATCACCATCCTTTTTTAGTAGTGGTTTAATATCACGTTTCGTCAAAAAACCATGATAATATTTATCGAAATGATTTTGATCCATTCAAATTTAAAAAATTGTAAAATGAATGAATAAATTATGTCTTATCAAAAATTTCAAATTCCTATAAATAAAATTGTGTGGAAAATGATAAAATTGTGTGGAAAAATTCTGTAAATTTTTACAACATTAAGCAAAATTTTATTAATTAATAGATTGCTTTATTAATTAATGGATTGAAAAATCTGTAAATAAATAATGTTCAATTAATTATCTAATGGACAAATTTGGTTATTTCAATATGAAAGCATTAATTGACTTGAAGAACAATAAAAATTCTCTTAAACAATCATAAATAGAAAAAGAAAATCAATCAATTTTTATCTTTAAAGCAACAAATCAACCACTCACTTGAATGATTGGCTTATTTTTAATTTTAATCAATCAATTTTAAAATGATTTGGTGACAAAAAGAAATTTTTGAATTTGAAATAAATAAATGAAAGAAAACGAACTTTTACTTTTAGTCAAATTTTTATGCCAAATTTTTGCTTTTGTTTTTAGAATTGCTTTTATTAACTTTCCATCATTTCAGGTCAAAAATATTCAATTATATCGATTGAAACAATACTCTGTATTAATTATATGTATAACACCCGGCAAATATAATTACAATGATCATTAAAATAACGACACAAATAATTTTTAAAATAATGCATGAAGAAAGTTAAACGAAATAATAAAAAAAGGCTTGACTAAACGAAACAAAGTTAACGAATTAAAATAAGTCAATTAAACGGTAAACATGATAACCTCATAAGAGTAGGTATATAGCATGTAGTTGAGTAATCATCACATAGTTCTATATGATATACTCACGATAAATGAAATGAAAAAGTACATATCAATGAATCATCATTATCAGAAACTAATAATGATAGCTAAGTTTTAGCTGTAATTAGTCATTTTTCTAATTTTGCCTCCTAACTTCTACTTTTACTCTTTATTCATCATTTAACAAAACTATTATGTGATGTTATCCATATAGCTGGAAAGAAAAAAATACAATTATTAAATTAAATATTATAAAATATAACAAATCGAGAAAATCTTCGGAATATTTCTTCTTAGAAAACATAAATCAAATTTTAAAACTTAAACGGTTTAAAAAATTCGTGTATTTCAAAGACAAAATTAAAATTTACTTGTAAGTTAAATTATCATGGTTTAGAATGTAAAAGGCTACTATATACAGAACTTATATTGCATAATTCAAAGTTGTATGAAAGCACCATAAAACATGAAGGCACGCTTATGAACCTGTATTTTTATGGAGATTAATTTTAACCGCTTTTTGAAGTATCGAAAACTTTTCGCATTTCTTGCTTCATTTTCAGAATCATTGATGGCGGTACGCAAAACGCGAAGCATTTCAAAACATCAACCACACATCTAAAAAGAATTGATGAAAATTATGTATTGTTGAAACGTTTCAATCAATTGCTCTATTCATTTTAATTATAATCTCAGTATTGTATCATATCAAAATGGAAGTGAATGATAGCTTCAATCATCTTAAATTGATTTCTTTTGTGAAATCTCGCCGTTAAAAGTAGATCTTCAAATTATGTTCTATAGTTTATCGTAGCAAAATCGACCCCACATATCTTATTTGAATGGCAAAATAATCCCAAAATTAAACTGAAAATTAAAAAGATAGCAAATTGCTCCTATCAATATATTCTTCTTCCCAGAGACAATTGGCACTGCAGAACAAAAATGATAAGATGAAGTAATTTGAAATTAAAAGATCTAATTCATTGAAACTAAAAACCTAATCAAAATTAAACGAAGTTAAAATGAAATTGAAATTATTAGTTCAATAAATCCACCAGAGTGACTATGAACTCCATGTTAGGGATATTACTGCACGAACATATGATAAACTGCAAACAAGTAAAATCTCATCCCATGAACAGTCTCTTTAATCAAAAATGGAATTGGAATATATTTAAAAAGAAAGGAAACTTTAGTCCTTCCTATCTGCAATTCCAGCGTTAAGGCATAGAAATCATAAAAGTGATTGTTAATGCGACTTCTATCTATCATAGTATACTTTTTTAACAAGGACTACGATTCGTATTAAGCATTGATTAGGATAAGCAATGAAAGCTAAGAGGGATAAGAAATTTGGAGGAAAAAAAAGAAAATAAACCAACGAAAGTCCTTCTGCGCTGGCAATTTCAGCTGCATCATTCAGCAACACCAAGTAAATTTTCCCATTTAATCGAGTTGTAAGTCCATTTTTGATCAGCCATTTTCGATCCATCTCATCACCACTGTACTGAGATTTTAAGAAGTTTAAAGTAAAGCTGATCACATAAGAACAACTTGAAATAGTTCATCCAAAAGTGAGTTTTATTTTGAAAAAAATATTGCATTTTAAATTAACCTAATAATTTAATAAGTCAAACATTACTTCAATTATAACCAACAATACTTTTCTTGCAGGAGCCAGTTAAAAACACAACAGTATGGAAGAACAAGAAAATCAAATTATTTCGTCATTCTATCGAACAAGGGAATAAATACACTGTTAGATGAGATGTGATATATTTCAGAAATCTGTGATAAACATACGTTATTCCTCTTACTTCTGATTAGAGAAATAAAACAAGAAGAGGGAAACCATAAGTAATAGCACTGCGCTGTACTTTAGATTATAGGTCTAAACCTTCTTGAATGGGTGCATTTGAATGATATTTTTTCTTATTTAAAATCAATTCAATAAATTCAAATTACCCGGAAAATAGTTGGATATCTCATGAGTAACTCTTGATAATTGCGCAACATCAGCATTCGGGAAAATTTTGATATAAGGATAAATTGTGATGATGAATATACACGATCCGGATTCCACTTTAAAAATGACATATTTTAGGCTACACATTTGAAACTTCTTCAATACATATTTCAGATTTTACGACTTTAATGTATGATTTCATGATTTCAAATTTCAATCCAATAATCTTTTATATCTAGCGCAACCGTATTGCATTACGAAATAAGAAATATTCCATTGTTACTCATTTAACAAAAAACAATGAACGTAAGAAATACCTTGGCCAAATCTAATTCAGTGACCATTTCACTAATTTGGACATACGACGGAGTACTTCTACCAGGATTATCCGTCTGGAAAGTTAAAATTAACAAGTTCTAAGCATATAAATATATGCCATGGTTTCTCTATAAAATAAAAATTGATACAACAAAAAACCAATCCGTAAGGTCTAACTTTAGGAGGACGGCCACGTTTTCTTCCTCGTGGAGGAATGTTTGTTGAACGATGATGTACGACATAATTAACAACACTTGTTTCGCTATCTAGATCTGATTCAGTACTAACCGGAAAACTGCAACAAATATTGAACGTCAACAGATTTGATTCTTAATTTTTTAAGCACGATAAGATAATTTTGACTCGACAGTAAGTATATTTACACAACTTATCTTTATAATTATACCTTCTACTTAATGATGAACTTGATTATCTAAGAAGAATATACTTTATATTTTTGACAAGCTGCTTGAAAACACAATAATTAGCTGAATGACATATGATAAAACCGAAGAAATAAATATGCATTTGTTGCAATTCCTCTTTTGGGATTGAGTAAGGAGTAAGCATTTTTATCTCTTAATTAATTGATAAAATTAATAAGAAATAACATGCTTTGGAGATTCTAGTCCTCTTTCCGAGAAACCTTCCATCTGTTTCTCACAGAGAAATGGCTTTTTAGCTGCTTCAAGAATGCTACGGCACAAACATTTGATATCATCCTCTGTTACTTCCTGAATATAAAATGGAAGAGGTTAGATGACTGAAGGAATATTTATGCAAAACAGAACGTGAATAAAACATATAAACTGAAAAAACATGCAGCATAGATGTTTTATGTATATATAAAATAAGGAAAATGTAGCAATATCACAAGGGTCACGTGATTATTTAGTTTAAAGCATCTTAGCTGCAAAAATCATGCGACAAAAAAGCAATCATCATTATTGCTTGATTAGCTCTTAAATTGTCTTTCAAATTTAATGAAACAGATTTTCTTCACACCCTCTTAACCATAGATAATAGAAATTAATCAGAACAAAATAAGAAAAAGTCGTAGTAAAATCTTCAAACGAACCAATCCATTTCTCCGAAGATTTTCCAATGCTGGAGAAAAAGTTGTCCTTAAATGTCGTTCAATAATTTGCCGAAATTCATTAGTCATTTCGGATTGAAAAACCTAACAAATGCAAATATAATTTTTATTGTTACACTATGCTGAATGCTTCATAAAAAGTTCCACTTATGATTCTTAAAAAGTATGAGTGTTGAAAATTATGCATTAAACTTTCAATCCATTAAACTATATTTTCCTTCATTTTTCCTCAATTTCGAAAATGTACGGATTTCAAAATATTTTCCTACTCTCAATATTTTATCAAGAAATGAATCGAAAATTATTAATGCCAAGTTTGTGGCAAAATTAACTTATCTTCAATTAATAAGGATAAATGTTCCAAGTTAGATTTAGAAGAAGCGATCCTGGATCAACTTTTTGTAATTATAGAGCAATTAAAATAAATTAAGCCTATGTACTATATTTAAATCGTGCACCTATGAAGAAAACGTACCTGTCGCATTAAATCGAGCGAACGAAAAGCATCACCCGCCATATCCGTCTTATTTCGCATGATTGTTTGTTTCAGTAAATTCACTTTTGCATTTTTTCCGTCACCCATCGATGCCAATAATCCTTCCAGGATTTCAGTTCGTAAATTCAATTTATTGCCATTACCATTTCCCGTACCGTAACTTCCGAACATTTTAACACGTATAAATATGAAAATCAAAAGAAACTTAAAAATCGATCACCTTACCTGCAATAAAATTCCTTTTGTCTTTTAAAAATTTGCAAAATCAATTCATAGCCAACGATGCAAACCTAAATTACACAATTACTTAGTATACTATATAACTTAAAATTCTTTTTCGCAGTATCTTCAAATCTAAACGTTATTAATTAAAAAGTTATTAACCAAAGTATTAACTAAGTTGTTAACTAAAATTGACACTTAAAATCTGAAACATTTCGCATACATGAAAGAATGAAAAGAAAATTGAAAAATTAACGTGTAACGTTAATTTTTGTAACGTTAACGTGTAACGCAATGTTAACGTTAATCTATGAGATGTATACACGTATGATTAATAACATTTTGCAAATTCACGCAATAATTTTCGCACGTTCTAACACTCATCATAACACGTACGCTTAAATATCACATACGAAAGCAATTGCAACAAATGAAATAGTCAATAATTTAAAGAGAACAAATATGGAAAGCACATACATCCATCCAAAAAGAATGCAACATAAACAACACATTACTTCTTATCGATTTTTTTTTAACAATAACAATTTCAACTGTATTATTTTCTTGCAAAAAGAAAGAAAGAAAAAGTGCATAGTGATTTTTTAATTTCCGGAAGTTCAAATACTTTTCCGGAAATTTAAATACAATCAAATCAAACAAATACAATGATAATAAAAGAATTGATAACATTTATTTGCTTATATCAAAATTTTTAAAAAAAAAGAATTTTGCTACAATTCTTCATATTTATACCGCTCGTTATGGTAGAAACTAATGAGGAATCGCGGGGGAAGTGGATAAACAGGGGAGTGGATGAAAAAAAATGAAGTACCAATTCATACACCTATCAAAATCATTTCACAAACTGGTACAAAGTAGTCGTTGTCACATTAATGATCATTTCATTTGTCAGCATTACTTGTTGCTACTGTCTGTCTGTCTTGTCAGCTGTTTTTATGTCTTATGCTATAGTATATTACTCTTACCTCAATCTCTGGTATCATTATTTAATTTTAACTAATTTCAATTCTAATATATAAAAATTTTTGTTAATATTTGTGTTTTATAAGATTCCTTAATTTATTATGCTTCCTTTTCTGAATTATTTTACTATTATTATAATGTTAAATTAAAAATTAAAGCAATTTTTAATTTTTTTTTTGAACGATTTTTGATTATTTATTGTTTTTTTTAAATTAAATTTTTAATTATTTATTGTTTTGTTAAATTAAATTTTTAATTACTTGTTGTTTTTAAATTAAAATTAAATTTTTGTTTTTCTTTTTTATACCTTTTGGTTGTATTTCCCATTTTCAACTCCTAATTTCCATCAATTTTGTTGTAATGAATGAAACATTAATTTGGTATGTATCGTCGATAAATTAAGTTTGACAATTAATCAAATAGTCCAACGTTTACGAATGTAACAACGAAAGTATTTTTCGAAAGGGAACTATATTCTCTGACAGATACTGAATATTACGAGCAAATTAAATTACTTATATGAATTACGAAATAAACCATATATTTAGATTATTCAGATTGTTAGAATGAAATATTAATTTAGTGTATATAATCTATAAATTCAGTTTAACAATTAATCAAGCAGTCTAACAAATGTTGCAGCACAATATTTTCCGGAAGCTATAATTCCTGATAGGTATAGAAAAATACTGAAAGAATAGATTAAATTATTTTACGGATTTCGGAATAAACTACATACATAGCCTAAACAAAATAATAATTATACATTTGGTATATTATTTGTAAATCTCACCGGTGTAACATATCGGTATTAATATACGTAATATAATATATGTAGTATACGTTTCAAGAAATTACTTTCCGGAAACTATAATCTTTGATAGATGTTGAAAGCTACATAAAGAATGGATTAACTTATTTTATGAATTTCGGAATAAACTATATATATATATATTTATTTATAGGCTAAACAATAATAATTTGAAATTTGGTATATTATCTGTAAACCTCTCCGATATATTGATAATAACGTTTTATTATGATTACTGAGTATTTCATTATCGCTTTCATAATTGTTATCATTATCTTTGTTTAGTGCTTTTGTGCATTTTATGTTATAAAGTATTACGAAAGCATTAACTTATCATCGAATTACCGGTATAGGTGAATGAAGAAAGTGTTGATAAAAGTGATAATTAGATAAAACTACCTTTGTACGCTGTATCGAATTACCGATGAGTAAATGAAGACAATATTGATAAAGGATGCTATTGTAATAATGATAATACTTTAATGAATTATTTGCTTCATTTATAATTCATTTGTAATACATTTTTAATTCATTAAAGAAAACGAATATAAAGAATTTTAATAATAGAAAAAAGAATGATGATTATCAACTTTCATAATTATAAGTGGAGATAGTAATTCATTGAAATATTATCATTATTACTGCAGCATCCTTTATCAGTACTCATCCTCTATCAATATTCTCCTCATTTACTCATAATCCTTTATCAATCATTTTCATTATCAGTACTCATCCTTTATCAATATTCTCTTCATTACTCGCAGCCCTTTATCAACCATTCTCCTTATCAATACTCATCCTTTATCAATATTCTCTTCATTACTCGTAATCTTTTATCATCATTCTCTTCATTTACTCACAATCATTTATCAATCATTCTCTTTATCAATATCCTCTTCATTCACCCATAATTCTTTATCCTCAGTCATTCTCTTTATCAATATTCTCTTCATTAACTTTTATAATCTTTTATTTCCTTCATTTACTCATAATCTTTTATCAACCATTTTCTTTATCAATATTCATCCTTTATCAATATTCTCTTCATTAAAGAATGTTAATTGCATAAAATTAATTATCCTAATTGAAAATATATTAACGGATCTATTGATTGATCTTTTTGAACTGATTATTTTTTCATTCAAAAAGAAATAAAAGGCAAAATTACGAAGAAATGCATCC
The DNA here is from genome assembly GCA_916381525.1 of Cercopithifilaria johnstoni. NCBI lineage: Eukaryota > Metazoa > Nematoda > Chromadorea > Rhabditida > Onchocercidae > Cercopithifilaria > Cercopithifilaria johnstoni. The sequence goes on from CAKAEH010001389.1 coordinate 61,988, forward strand.
ATTAATATTAATCTAATTTTAGGATTTTAATTTTCAACAAATTGTTACAAATTTTGAATAAACTAATTAATTCATCTTTCATAATTACCTATCTAATTAATATAGTCATTTCAAACGTAATTGTAGAAGTGATTTTCTTTTCATTCAATATTATTAACAATAGTCATTTACGAGTAATGCAATAATATAATTTATAATTTCCATCAATGATGTTTACTGATATTTAATTTTGAATGATAGAAGATAAATTGCTATGAGTGAAATTGACAAGATATAATGATAAAATGACAAGATATATTTGCTAAAATGACAAGTGTAATAATTGATTATAATGGGGAAGTTGAGAAAGTAAGAAGAATGATAGTAAGTTAAAGTTTAAATTAATGATGGAGTAAAATTCAAATTCAAATTTTTACATGCGATAAATCATCTAAGCATCATTTGCTTGACATAACTTAATCAACATTTGATGACAGTTCATCTTCTTCTTTCTTCCCTTTTTTTTGTCCATTCTTTCTAGTATTATCTAAACCTGACTTATTTGCATATATAAAAGTACCATGTTTATGCTTATTTATTATTTGCACACATATATATATATATAAGTACCATGTTTATGTTTATTTATTATTTGCGTGCATATATATAAAAGTACCACGTTTATGTTTATTTATTATTTGCATACAAATATATAAGTACCATGTTCATGTTTGTTTATTATTTGCATATATATATATAAAAGTACCATGTTTATGTTTATTATTTGCATACATATATATATAAGTATCATGTTTATGTTTATTTATTTCTTCATTTCTGATTTTTATTTCTAATATTTTTTTATTCCTAATTTCTATTTCTTTTTTAATTTCTGATATTTTATTACATATTTTGTTTTATTTTTTCAAATTTTACAATTGATAAAAATTTCATAATTTCACATTATTTTTTTAGATTATTTTATTATGATAGTAAATTATAATTATGTTTCCTTTTGTTCTTCACTGATAATAAGATCCATCTTAAACCATAATAATTCCAAAATGGCTAATTGATTTTCGTTTTTTCTCGAACACTCTTTGTTTCTTAATTTATTCTAAAAATTTTTTTTGTCTAAAATGCATACCTTTCTTATACGTTCTTGTATTATATGTTTTTGTGCAGGTGTATACTGTAATTATATTATTTAGTTTGCCACGATCATTACAGCATCGTTCAATACAAGAAAAATTTTTTTTTTGCAGTACTGCTGATATTATATCCTGATTTAAGGATAATTTCAGGTTACCATAGTGGAATTTCGCTAATTGCATTTATCACTCCTCCAAGCACATATTTTTCACATAATCTTAATTATTGTTATTATTATTATTAATAATTGATAATAACAATAACAACAATTGATAATAACAATTCTAATTATTAATAATAATCATTATAATAATAATAATTATTATAACAATAATTAATGATAATAATGATTATTATAATGATAATAATGAATAGTAACAGAAATAATAGCGATTATTGTTCTTAAAATGATAATTATTTGGCCGAAGCTTTCAATTGCAAAAAATTGAAGTTTAATTCAATTCTGTACAACTATTCAGTTTATTACGTTTCTTCATTTCTTCTTTATTCTTTACAATGATTTTACAGTGATTTCTTCATTCTTTACAGTGATTTTATAGTGATTTTACTTTACAGTGATTTTATATATAATTCATAAATCCTTACTCCACTTTCAATACATTTTTGCATTCCCAACGCAATACTATTTTATTTCGCAGTTTTTTAGAATGATTTATAAATTATGGCTAATTTTACTAATCATATGTACTAAATTATATTAATCATGTGATTTTTATTATATATATGTACTACTATTATAATTATATAAAGGTACTATTATTATATATTAATTACTAAGGATGCATGTTTATCGATGGTCAACGCTAATAATCAAATCAATAAGATTACCTTTCAAGAGACTGTTTTCTGATAATCGAATAATCAGTCGACAAAATTATCCTTTAATAATTAATCAATATTTAACAAAAGCGCTTATTTGCTAATAATGAATTTAGCCTTAATATATATTATGATTTAATAATACTTCTATTTCATTATCATTTCTACCAAGTATATTGTAAAATGTGGTATTAAGTGGAAAAGAAAAACAAAAATGAAAATTATAAAAATATTTATCTGATAATATTTGTATTGAACTTTGATATCATGATAATGATAATATGAAAACTGTTAACAATAATTGTTTCATATCGTTCCACTCAGATATCATTAATATTAAAATATTTTTAAATTAACAGAAATTGAACATTTCAAAATATTTCAATTACATTATCAAATATATTTCCTTTCTTCTTCTTCTGCTATATCTTTTTAAATCGAAGGAAATATTTTGATTAAAAAGAAAGAATGAAATTTTGTAAAATAAAAAATATAAAATGAAGAAGGAAAAGAGAAAGTATAGTATCATATCATATCATATCAGTGAATTCATTTGTGATCATATCAGTGAATTCATTCCTGTTTTTCTAAAATTTCAATACTTGAATGTTGCAATGAAGATAAATTACCAATGTTGAATTCGTCTTGCATTGTTGTTGTTTCATTTGTTAGCTAAAATAATTTGTTTACATTTAACTAATATCATTTGTTTATCATTTGTTAATTAAAATAATTTGTTTTACAGCTAATTGTTTCTTTTTATTTTTATTTTTATATATTTATAATTTATTTATTTTCTTTCTTTTCCTTGATAAAAAAATGATTAGTAAAAATTATTTTGAAAAAGTAGAGATTACTGAAATTTGTATTTATGAAGAAAAGAATGATAATTAGCGACAATGATAATTAGCAATAATGATAATAGTTTTATCAAATGATTAATTGATTGATTACCAATGCGCAATATGATAGGCAATGTTCTTTAGTGACAAAATTATTGGCGCTTGTTTCAACTTCCGGATTCCATCGAAATGATTCACATGTTTCACCGTTAAAATACCAACGTATAAGCCATCCATCTTCTGATTGACAAACTGGCTGAAGACAAGCTGTCTCTGCAACAATTAATAATTCCTACCTAAATGGTTTTACAAAATTTTAGTTTGTTTTAAAACAAAAAAATACTAAAATTAATTTTTCGATAAATTTGTAAAAATTAAAATTAAAAAAAAGAAAACAAAATAAATCTTATTTAACGATTAAAACAAAGCAATTCTATCAAATGTTATTTCTATAGTGATTTTTTTTTTCATGATTTTAGCATTTAATTAAAATCATGATAAAAAAAAAAAGAATCACTATAAATTTTAAATTACCTTTTCTTGGGCAACAAACACCATTTCCTGTTATTGTACTAAGTCCAACTGATTGTATGCATTCATATCCATTCGGACAATTACTCTCTTCGAATGTTTGACAAAATACCGGTTCATTATTACGATATAATATTGATCGATATCCGGTACCATTCGGTAATGGACATGTAAATACTGGTCCAAGCATTCCAGTACTAGCATCTATCAGCGATAAACATATCCAACCATTGGAATCACTTTTTCTTCTGCATTGCTGTATCTAATTTTTTTCAATGTATTTTTCAAATATTTTTTCTATCCTCAAATTTCAACATCAAATATCTATCTATCGTCCCCCGTTAGTCATTACCGTTTTTTTCCTATCTTCACATTTCAACATCGAATATCTATATCTTCCCCGTCCGTCATTACGGTTTTTTTCCTATCCACACATTTCAACATAACAATATACCCTGTCCATCATTATGGTTTTTTCTCTATCCTCATATTTTAACATGAAAATATACTCGATCCATCATTATGGTTTTTTTTCTCTATCCTCACATTTCAACATAAAATATTCCCCGTCCGTCATTACGGTGTTTAACATAAAATATACCCCGTCCGTCATTTATTACAATTTTGTTTATTCTCATTATTCAATTTAAAATATATCCACCTCAACGATCTTATCTGTTTCCCTTTTCATACAATAAATAATTACTAATCATATATTTACTAACCTAATACTATCTTGTGGACATGTACAACGTCCACTACGACATATTGCGCCAGGCCATCGCTTTTCACATTCGTCATTTTTACATTCCCTAGCAATTGTCATTATCTTTGCTAGGGTAATTATTACGTATATCCACATCTAATTTTTCGAAATCCCGCAAAAAAATCCTGAAAATAAAATTGAAAATAAAAGGGCGAAGGAAAAAAAAGGATGTTACTGATAGCATAAATAAATATACAACGAAGTTAATCAATGTAGAATTATTATGATATTTAGCTAATTGAATATCTTAGAATGACGATTTTCACATTATCTGATATTGGAAATGAGTAAAACATAGATAAATGATATTGTTTTAATCCTAAAATCATTCCCAATTATCAAATCTATTAGAATTGCTGAATGCTTAGCTAATTGAATTTCATAAAAGTTTAGCCTGATATTGGAAATAAATAAAAAATAGATGAATGATACCATTTTAATCCTAAAATTAATTCAAATCTATTAGAATATATTGAATGCTTAGCTAATTGAATTTTGTAATAAATGGCGATTTTCATATCATCTAATATTGGAAATGAATAAATGAATAAATGAATGATAACATTTTAAACGAAATATTTTCGGATTCATATGCAAATCAATTAAAACTATTTTAACTATTTAATTTATATTACTAAAAAAATTAATTTATTCATTATTAATATTAAATAATAGGTAAGTTTTGCTTTCCCCTCATTAATAATATTAAAATTTTTTCAATGATAAATTTTAATAAAAAGAAATTATTAAAATAATTTTAGGACGGTAAAGAAACATTTGAAAACAAATCGTATAAAATAGTAAATGATGGAAATACAACAAATTGTATAAAATGATGAAAATATTGAAGTGAATAAATATGTTCTTCTATTGACGATGAAATGAATGATAGCAACAATAGCAAAAATTTTGGTATTGTGTTATCAGAAGATTTAAAATTTTTGCCGATGGTTATATATAGCGATGATTGAAGTAACGCGGAGAACGGGAATAAACGGGGGAAAGAATGTTGGAATGGAAAGTAGAGATGACAATTATGGGGATATATGATTGGGGGTTTTTTTTTCGAGAGAGAGAGAAAGAGAGAGAATACTTGTAACAAACAAATTTTGTTTAAAAAATGTCATTATCATCATCATCATCATCATCTTCGCCACCATAATCATCATTATCATCATCATCATCATCGTCAGCGTAATCATCATCATCACCATAATCATCATCGTCCCCATAATCATCATTATCATCATCATCATCACCACCATCATCACCGCTATCACCATAATCATCATCATCAACATCATCACCACCATCACCGTCACCATCGTCATCGTTATCACTATCATCATCATCATCATCATCATCATCATCATCATTATCATTATCACACAATTCTAATGATTATTGACATTGTTAGAATTTCAATGAGATGTTAATGAACAATAATGAATATATGAATTTTTAACAATAATAAATATTCAAATTTCAATTAAACATAAATTTCCATTCCAAAAATAAAATCTGCAAAAGAAATATTTCGGCATAATATTGCATGCATTAATTTTCCGTTTATGAAAACTTTCTATTACGAAAAATTTCAAATTTTCATTCATTATCGGTTTATGATTATGACGATATTTGATATAGAAATTATAATTAATTAATATAATGATATCAAAAATATAAATCAATAATATTGTGTATAATTTATTAACAAAAAAAATAAGGCAGTTTTATTGATTAATTTAATATCAAAATTATTAAAAAAAAATTAGCAAAAGATAAATAAATACAAATTAATGCTAAAATTTAATATACAAATGGAATTTTACGAAAAAAAAAAGCGCTAATTATTTCAATCAATTAAATGATAGTGATAAGATATAGTGATATGATAATGATAAGATGTGAAAATGATAGAATATCTGAGAAATCAGAAAAGAATTAAAGGAGATGTCTAAGATAGTTCATGAAAATGATTATGAATAATAAGGGATTAAATTTAACCGTAAATCAAATGTATATAAATATTATATTTGGGAATATAAAAATGTCCAATGACCAAATGTTTAATATCCAATGTCCATAAAATGTTAAAATCTGCACGACATAAATGATTTATGAAATTTAATACATTTTATTGAAATTTTCATTTTCAATCTTAAAAATGAAATTATATGATCTTATCAATTTCATAGTATTTAATATATTTTTTACTATATAAAATATATAATAATAAAATATTCTTTGCCTTCTAAGAAAATAAAAATACCAGTTAAATATGGATGTTAACAAAAAATTTTGCGCACGTAATTTTAAAATAAATTGAAAAAATAATTGCATGACTATTTTTATTATTAAAATTTATAATATAAAAATATTGCAACAATGCTTCAAAATTATTTCGAAAACTTTTTGCTGAAACTCAAAACAGATTTATCAATTTATGTGTGTAGGTGTGTGTGTGTGTACGTGTTCGTATATATGTGTACGTGTAAGTATATATGTGTATGTGTGCGTATGTGCGTGTGCCTGTGTGTATGTGTGTGCGCGTGTGTATGTGTGTAAATGTGTGTGTACGTGCGTGTGCGCATAAATGTATGTGAGTGCGTGTGCGCATAAATGTATGTGAGTGCGTGTGAATATGTGTGCATCTGTGCGTGTTCGTGTGTGTACGTGCGTGTGCGCATGAGTATATGTGAGTGTGTGTGAATGTGTGCAAATGTGTGTGTGCGTGCGTGTGTGTGTTGTGTATGTCCGTGTGCGTGTGCGTGTATGTGTGTATATCTGCGTGTGTGCGTGTGTGCATGTGCATGTGCGTGCGCGTGTATGTGTATGTTATATGCGTGCCTGTGTGTGCGTGTGTATGCGTGTGTGTATGTGTATGTATGCGTACGTATGTGCATGTTCGTGCATCTGCCGTGAGATTTTGAAAAGAAATGCAAAATATTTACAGACTTTAAAAAAAATTGATGATAAGTTTAACCAGAATAAAATGAGCAATTAGATTGAGATAGTAAGTCCTAACATACTTTGTGTTATATAA
>CAKAEH010001390.1:0-69135 GCA_916381525.1 Cercopithifilaria johnstoni
TTTTTTTAATTTTAAATTTTTATATATTATTTTGAAATAAAGTTTTTTCTGTCTCTCTCTCTCTCTCTCTTTTCATTTGATTGAATAAGGCATAAATTACAACCAGTCCATTTAAAATGAAAAAATGGAGAGTTTGATTTGAAAGTAAAGCTGTCATTTATTAATATATTTTCTTCTAGTATTTCATTTTCTATATTATTTGGAAGTTAAAATTTTCATAATGAATCAGATGCTATAGCTCCATCTCTAAAATTATCAACGGGAAATGGATTTTACTACAGATGCCTTCTCTTGTTCATCACTTTGCTATTTTAACAATTATCAAATTTTATTACCAATTATTTCAGTTTAGTTTAATTTTCATTTTTTTTTAAAATTTGATTTACTTTTTTCTGATCTAACCTATAGTATTTTATGAATATTTATTTCTCTGTGCTAACTAAACAATAAGATTTTGTTGTTTACTTAAGAAAATTATCATTTTATGGCTTTACGTAATATCAAATATTATGTCAACATTAAGTGAAGGAATAAGAGGGATTGTTTATTTTAAATATCTTATGTTAAACAGAAATATAAACAGTCACGCTGCATTTTGTATATTAGTAATTATGCTATGTGTTGATAAACATTGTATGCTATTATCGTGATTATTGCTTTATAGTTATAAGTAGTGTTTTATGAGGATTATTTTCTAAATGTCATTTAATAATTGCCCAAGTAATTCTCATTATACTAAAAGTTTCAAATACGTTTTACAACTTCTAAGACGGCATTTGCTTTCGTAAGGAATTAGAAATAGTTATGATAATTAGCTAATCATTCCGAAAGCATAATAAATGTTCTTATAACAGTATTCTTAATAAATTATGTCTTAGCAATGAATATACCTTATTTCCAGCTCAAAATTGTAGCTAATTTTAAAGATGACAATAATTACTCATAGCAATACTCAGTTTCGGTTTCAATTTTAATTTCATAGATAAAAGCTTTTATCTTAATTTAGTGCAATGAAGTGCATTAATTACTTTTCCGAAGTGACAAGTCAAAATAATTAAAAAATTATGTTTTGTGGAGATAATATCGGTAGATTTCTCGGTTGCAGCTTGCTTTTTAAGCGTTAGTACCGTTATAATGATAACTATATGTCAATTGGAAATTTTTAAACTTTGCTTCATTGTTAATACTAATATTAGTTTTCTACTTATATGATACTCAGAATCAGGAAAATTCCTGATTCGTTGTTAAGCATTGAAATAATAGTTCTTCACTGTTTATATTTCCGACATTTCACCGATAGTAAAATCCATTTAATTGGCATCAGGAACCAATGCCATATTATATTATATAACAGCAGAGGCTGTAATATTAGAATGAATAACAAATAACAAACAATAACAAATAACATCAATAACAGTTTCACAGATCAAATCAATATTTGATTTTGGATTAATTTTGGTTCGAATTTCTTGCTCAAAATAAAACTAATTGAGGAAAATGTTAAATTATCAAAAACTAATTTAGATCGAAAAGTTATTTTTGGTGGAAGAAATTGGTTATGCTAAAAGTATATGGGCGAAATTATCTTATACAATCGTCCATTGCATGTATTTTATTCCTAATCAGTGCGTTATATTTCTGTATCACAGTGAGATCAGCCGTATCATTCGTAATGCTTGGAAGTCAGAAAAAGATGGATCAAGTTAATCCATTCAAAGAAGTTTGTTTGTTTATTTCATTGTTCTTTCCTGCTAACTTACAATATCATCTTAATGCAACAGAAAAGAAATCAACTCAGCATAATCCGATCTTGTTAATGATTTGTTAATGATTATAATGGCAGGTGGATATTATTTATCTTAAAGGGAATATTTCTCTCTGGGTTTTAGAAATATCTTTTAAAAATTTTGTTAATTATATCAGTACTTGTTAAATTATTATTAATAGTTTGCACCTTACTATTCTCAATGTGAAATGCTTTTAATCGAAATTTTAAGGGATAAGTAAAATCTCGATATCACGGTAAGAGATCGAGGTGTATTATATAAACGATTTCAAGAATAGATAGAGCAAAAGAAACAATTTCCGATTTTAATCTCTTTTAGATCTTCTTTTTAACTCTATTATTATTTCGCTACTGTTTACTTTTCCAAGGAACGATAAAAATAAGGAAAATAAGGAATAAGGAACAAAGATTTAAAACAATTAAAATGCTGGCTTTAACAGAGCTGAAAATGACACTTAAAGTTATTTCTCATTTTGTATATTCAAATAATTCAACAATATGCGTTTCTTCTTGTACATTTTTAAATTAAAAGAAAAAAATAATAGTAATAATAATATATATCAAATAATTGATATCGCATTAGGCGAAAATATTGTTGCAAAATCGTATGAAGTGTGGAAAAGAAATTTATCATACTAATATTCGCTTTTTCTGCAATGCAGTATGATACGAAATAGCATAGAATGGAAATTTCAGACAATATAACTCAGATTAATAATAGCGATATTTGTATTTGAATTTGAATTTATCTCAAAAATTCCCAAGTGAAAATTTAATTGTTTTTAGCAGAAATATTAATTAATTCGGTAATGTCTTGAATTTGTGTTTATTTACGTTAATTTATATTTTATCTGAAAAACAAGAACGAATCATTCTCATTATAATTTATAATATTTATTTTTCAGAAAATAGTACATTTCGATTTAAAAGGCGCACCTCCAACTTTGAAATATTATGAGGAAATATTTCCTTTATTGAAACAAATGAGGGTAGATGCGATATTAATGGAATATGAAGATATGTTTCCGTATTGGGATGAGCTTAGTGTGCTAAAACGAGCAACAAATTATGATGATGATATTATAAAAGCTATTTTAGAGGTTAATTTTTCACACAAAAAATTTTATTTTCATAGATTTCTCATCCATTATTTTAATACTTTTTAATTATTACCGAAATTATTAGAAATTAATTTTAAAAATATATTTAAATATTATAAAAAGAAAAAAATGCGTTAGATTAGTCAACTTCAAGTTTACATTTTTATTTGCTTAGTAATTTTATCTTTTATCTCAACTGATAATTATTGCTCTGTTAAAAACTCATCTTATCTTAATATTGATGATGATAAGTGTTAGGATTATAATTAATAGTAGAGTAGACAATAGGATTCCAGAAATCTGCTTCTAATTTTGGCAGCAATGAAGCTTATAATTAAAAGATAACTAGAAATAGTTAATTATTATTGGAGAGAATGGACAAATTAAAAGCAATTCCACTCATCCATAATACTATATCCAATGGTCATAAACACAACTATGAAATTATGCTCATTGAATAATATAGAGCGAAAATCGATGTTTCATAATTTTCACAAAAATGATAATGATATTCTTTAATCATTTCGGATGTGACACTTTTCTAAAATGTTTTCCATAATAGCTTCTATGAGACAAGTAATCTCCAGTTATGGCAAACATATATCATCAAAACATTTATTTCATTTCTAATAACATGGTTTTCTTTGATTATCATCTAACCGGATTGAATAAAGCCTTATGTATCGTATACATAAGCAATGAATCATACTTATCTAATTAGAATGAATCATACTTAACTGATTAGAAAGCAAATTAAATATGTGAACATTTAAGCGAAAAATAATAAAGTAGGAAAGGATTCTGTTTTGCTTTTTTTAAGTTCCCATCATTGTTGTATCTTTGATTCGTTAACGAATAATTAATTAAATTTCAATTTATCGCTCATCTAATATAATTTTTGTTTTTTATTTAATTTTTTTCCCCTAAATTATTCTTTTGTTAAATTATTTTGTAATTTATTGATTTTTATTTATAGTTAGCATCGAATAATAGTTTGGAAGTTATTCCACTTGTGCAAACTTTTGGTCATATGGAATTTGTTCTCAAACATTCAAAATATTCAATGTATCGTGAAGATATGCTAAAACATGATACAATATGTCCATCAGATGAAGGTTCTCATCATTTAATTACTGAAATGCTCAAACAGGTTTGTAATATTTAATTAATGGATGATTCCATATTGTATTTATGTAGGATTTAATTTATTCGATAACAATGATAATGACAATTGTTTTCTCTCAGGACGGAATTTAAATTCATTTGAAAATTAACAATATTACATTATTTTAATAAATATCATATATTATTAAAGTGTATGTTAAAGTTTCCTAAATATAAGATTTTCCTTAGATACGGATCATGCATCCTAATGCAAAACGAGTACATATAGGTGCTGATGAAGCATATACTATCGGTAAAGATATTCGATGTATAAATCGACTTACAGGTAATTTAAATTCTTCGCTGGATCGCCTAAAATTGGATCATATTAGCAGGTAATAAATGTTTTTTGTTTCCTATATTAAGAACAAATTTTTTAATGTGTCTTTAATTTAATTTAATTCAATTTAAAGTTCTGAAAGAACTATTTAACAATGAAGTTAACTTTGATGATGAAATTACTAAGCTTTCTTTTTGCTAAATATCTTACTCTGTTCCTTAAAATAGAAGTGATAAAGGGGAAGTATTACTTCTTCAAAGGATCTATTACAACTCATTGAAATATGAGATCAGATGCCATAAACGATATTATTTTTCATAAATAAACAACAATCAATATTACTGATCGATGATAGATTTATTATATCGAAATCACCAATGGAATTAAATTTTCTTTTTTGTTCCCAAGGGTAGCAAAATATGCTCGAAGTGAATTGCAATTTACGGAAGTGCTAGTATGGAATGATATGTTCGGTGATATTGATGTTGATTTGTTGAAAAAATACCAAATGGATGAACTGATTGTTCCGGTTATTTGGGGTTATGCTGTTAATGTTACTAGATTGAATTACTTCCCAAGAAATATGTTTAAGAGATACTCTCAGGTTAGGTTTTTTTCTCTAAATTCTTAAAGTATGGTATATGCTTAGTTAATTTATTGATTGTTTAATTCATGATTTGATCGTTGTTAAAATGCGCAATTGTATTATTGCTAAAGCTTAGTTAAATAATAAATTAAATTAAATTCTAGGTTTTTTCAAAAATGATGTTTGCAAGTGCATTCAAAGGTGCAAATGGACAAAATGAATTATTTTGTTACATTAAACGATATCTTGCCAATCAGCGATCATATGTGGAGTTGTATAAGAAACAAAAAAAGGTACTGCTTATAATTTTGTCGGGAAGCATCAGAAATTTTTGAAAATAATGTCTAAGATTAAATGAGAGAGAAAGCTTAGAGAGTAAAATTGATTAATTATTACTCGTGTAAATTATCGATGAAATTCTGTTTTGCAGTATTTGCATGGCAAAATTTCGGGTATAATTTTAACCGGTTGGCAACGATATAGTCATTACAGCCCATTATGTGAAATTTTACCGGTTTCAATCCCATCATTGATCGTTGATCTTGTTTATTTAAATAATATCGAATTGAGTAAAGATGAAATAATAGAGAAAGCAAAAGTAAGTTGCCTGTAATAAATTATTCAAACGTATGAATTCAATTTAAATCATCAAATTGTCATTTATACAAATATAAATTGAATTTCTAATTATTATTTATATTTCAAAATAAACCGATTCCAAATTTAATATATTATTTATTATCATTTTCAAAGTGATCTGAGTTAACTTGTTTATTGTAATTCGTGCTGTTACTATTGGAAATAATACTACTGAATCTTCTTAGTTTCATATTTGAAGTAAAACTTTAGAATATACTTAATTGTCGAAATACTATTGCAAAGAGCTCAGAGAAAAGTATCATAGCAGCAATAACGGATTCGATAAATAGGACTAATAAGATTTCACTGGAGATGATGTTCAGGAATTGCTCATTTCCAGGAAGTAAAATTTATGATGAGGTATCTTCTGCTCTAATTTTAAAATTCTAAACACTAACGATTCCGATATCTTTACATTTATAAGTACCGGAAAAATTTACCTCTTATATTTATAATAATCGGAACAGGGAATATTATTCAATAAAAACTAGACATCCACATTTCAATAGATTTATATTGATAAATACGGAAAATAAGAAAAAACCAATAATTTTCACTTTATATAATCTTCTCCTGTTTTTTATAATTATTTTGGATTGCAATTCATAGTATTCCTTTTGTAGGTGGCAAATCTTCAATGGTACATAACGACAAGAAAACAGTCACCCTCATATCTTCAAAACACATGTGAAAATGTAAGTTTAAAAGAATTAAATAAAATGATCGAATGAATGGATAAATTGTGTAAGATTCTGTCATAGTGAATTCCTAACATTTTATCATTTTGATGATATCGAAGAATTGTCAAAAAAAGTTCATATCATTTCAGATTGGTGCCTTACTTCGTCCATATTTTTATGAGGAATCAGTTAATGAAATAGTACAAGAACAGCTACTTAAATACTTTAATAGAACTAGTAAGTGTTTATAATTTATTGAATTTTTTGAAATTTGAAAAAAAAAGTGGATCAATACTACGGCTATATTTGATTTAGATTGCTGAAATGGTCGAACAATGATCGAGAAATGAACTCTGCACATTATTAACATGTAGCAGTTTTTATTTTTGCCTATCTTTGATTAAATAAAATCATCAAGTATTATTGATTGATTGGCATGAATCAAATTCGTATAAATAACATTTCACTATGTATAGTTCTCAGTGAATTCATAATTGTGAACAGAGAATCAAAATTAAAGAAGTATCGAGAAGTCACGTGTCAGTGATGTTTCTATGGAATAAACCACAAAACTGATGATTATGCAACTATACCGGAGTTTCAATAGGGTGATACTTCTCCATCTGACTATTTACTCATTTTGAATATTTGAAAAATTGCTGGATAACCGAAATCTCCAAAGAGAGTACCACGTTAGTTTTAAAAATTTATAGTCTCATTGCTTTCTGCTCTTTCAAGAACACTGTTATAAATACTTACGCAAATAATTCCGAAAATTTTACATTTTTATTTTTGTTGAATCACAAAAATTACGTGAATTAATTGTTTCATTTTTCCTGAATGCTATCTTTTGTTATTGTTTTGATTTAAACGCTTCTATGATTTTACCACTGATTACTTTTGTACTTTATCATATACTTTTATATATTATGAAGTGAATATTTCTTGCTCAGTTGTTATATTGCGTAATAATAATAACAATTCGTTTGAAACCTGAAATGTTTATTGAACCGAACCTATCAATCCATTTTTAAAATTTGGAAACTCCTCTATACAACTTTCTTTTCTCGCTACCTTTCGAGCTAACTTTAATATTCTCTCATTCCTTATATAATGATGATGTAGTACAAATTGTCCACTTCGAATCCAATTCATTTTAATCTATTCATGAAGCGGATATGGTCCAACGAAATATAGCTAGACAATTTGAAAAGGCTTTCCGCCAAATTTTTGCTGTTTTTGAAATTAAATAAATTTTACTTCCTTTTTTAACTTTACGAAATTTAATTTTTTTTTTCAAATAAACTACGATGTTGAAGTGATCATTGTTGCAAAAATTGCACAAATATGCAAAAATTTTTAATATCACTTGTATAATACATATCACCATAATTGTTGCTATTTATTGATGTCACGCTAAGTTAGTTTGTTTTATTGATGTAAACTGGATTCCTTGTTTTCACTTCTTTCCTACAATACATCGAACAAATTTACTGAGTATATTTTTTCACCAATAAACCGACATTTCTGATGAAGTAATAATCTCCTAAAAGTATCCCAAATGATAATTTTTTTTTAAGGAGTTTGAAGTGTGTAAAAGAGTAGAAGTGATGTAGAGAATTGATAACAATATATTTACAATTCTCAAGCATATCGAATTGCTCAAATTGTAAAAATTCATTAAAATGTAAACAAAAAACTGAAACTTATGAAACAGCAAATTATTTAAAAAAATATATATATAATATATACAATATAAATTGTTGCTGACAGCACAATAACATTAAATGTGAAGGAAATGAAAACGAGGCGTAGACGAAAATAATTTTTGCACATTAAATATAAACATAACTTGATAATAAAACTCAGAAATAATTATATTGGGGATCAGAAAAAAGAAATTTCGACGGGAAATTTATTATGGAACAATGAAGTGCAAATGTGATACATATCTTTTTCCTTTCATTTGCACCCCTTCTTCGAATGTTTTGCGCATTTGCAATGAGAAAATGATGAAAGGAATGTGAAATGAAGAATTTTGAAAAAGGAAAAAGTTATATTTATAATGCTGCATTTTAATTAGAAAAATGACATATGAAGTATTAGATACAGAAATAATTTAATAAGGGTAATTTTACTATTATCTGCTAATTGGCGTATTACTTAAATATGTTTAAAAAAAGAAGAGATAATAATTTATGGCAACGATGTAACATATATATATAAATAAAAAGTTTTTGTTTCCTGAGCTTCAAGAAGGCAAGAAACATATGCCTTGGAAAATGGTTGCAGGAAGCCACAAATGTCGATTTCAGTAAGATAGCTCCGATTAAACATTTGAAAAGAGTTAATAACATTTTACTACCAGAGAGCTAACACGTTAATCAAAAGCAAGCTTCTGAAATCAATTTCAAATAACAAAATATCAAATTCCTAAATTTTAAAACAGGAGCTTCGAGTAACATAAACCTGAATTTCTCGCTTCGTAATAGACAGCTTCCAAACAGTTTATTAATACATTTTAAATTTTGCAAACTTTGAAAATCAAAAAAAACCATAAGTTCAATTTTTTAGCTTCAAAACTCCTATTTGTTAAATTTTCTTGAAAATTTGCATTAAAAGTACAACCGCGCAGCCGTATTAAATAATTCCAAGATATTTTATACACATCTCATTCTCGCTCCCTGCACCACAATTTTCATCACAAGGCAATGAGAAAAAATAATGAATGAGAAAACAATTTACAGCTTTACTGCTGTTGTACTTGAATATCATTCACAAATCGTTGTAATTCCGCGTTCGGATTCATCGCTACATTACTAATATCCATTTCTTCCGGTGTTGCTGTTATTTCGGCTTTCAAAAGATGCAAATTCTCAGATAAATTACTGAGAAGAGTTCGCTGACGTAATTTAGAAATTTTTACTGTTGCATTATCGCCAATTTCATAAGAAATGATAGCACATCCGATAACTTCACCACCATGTAATTTGTTAGACAAATACCAAATATTCTTTCGAATTGTTGCTGGACCAATGGTATTACCATGACAATAATATTGACGATGCAGGATATAATCGTAATCGTGTGGTACCGAATATACTTGTCCATATTGCTTTACATGCCCTATCACTTTACCTTTTTTCACCATATATTTCCGGGATTTCATGTGAGCAGTAAAACGGCACGTCCAACTTCCTAAAAATTAGTTAACCAAACGATATTATAATGAACATTGAAAGAATAAAATAATACTGAATGATAAAAGTGATGTAGAGGATATGTGTACTGCTTACCTAAATTATCAGCGGTAAGATCTTTCAGCGGTACTGTTCGCGTGTCGACAAGAAATGAAATTTTTCCACCTTCTTTTCCAAGAAATATGCTGGGTACTTTTTGGCAAACACATGCATTACTAGAACAAATTAGATTTAAAAAAGAACACTTTCAAAACTTTGATATTTAAAATGTTGTTTTCATCTTAACGTTTTTGCAAGCTCTGAATATGCTTATGAACTTTGCAGATGCATGTAGCGATATAACATGAACTTTGTAGTTTTCCTCAAAATTTACTTTTTTGAAGCAATATAATGAAAATGGTACCTTCCAGGTTCTAACATTGACATAATTGGTACTGCGGATGCGGTATTATAATAGACATAATTGTATGCAGCACAATCGCTCGTCGATTCACGTGCCCGTGGTTCGCTTGGTTGCCTGAAAATGAATTTCCTTTGAAAATTTTCTAAAATAATTCCCAAAAAAATTTGAGTAAACGTTTGAAATAGCTAAAAATCAAATGCAACTTACTCGACAAAATCTTCTGGATTTTTGGCACCAACTCCATCTTCCATATACATTTTACCTTTATTTAAATCATAAGCAGTACCAGCATTTTCCTAAAAATAAATTTCAAGTGAGCCTAAGCGATCTTTTGAAAGATATCGATCGATGTTACTAAAATAAGGTTGCATATTAAACATTACCTTTTAGAATAATGTATGCTTTAGAATAATTTTAAAAATATTTAAATCATTCCAACTTCTCATTATTCATTGCGTACGAATTTAGAGCGGTGGTACTTTTTAAGATAAATATCTTAGCATAAGGCAGAGACATGAATATTTGGGATTATAAAATGTACAGCATACCTTTAGAAACTGCTGCAACTGTGCATTTTGTGCAGCGACTGCAGCAGCCGTAGCAGCATCTGCACATGCAGTTCCACCCATCGTTACTGCTACATTACTTGTCGCTGCATAAACTTCCGCTAAAATGGCACTCTCCGATGGATATGCAACAACTGTTGCCGGTGCAGTGATAGAAGTTGTAGCTGTAGAAGCTGCATGCAACTGTAAGGCATTCGTATTACCGCCATTTGCTGCGACGGTGCTGCTACGAAGTCGATTCAGTTCATCATATATGGGTGCCATTACTTCGGTCATTACACTGCGTATCTCGGTAACCACCTCACGAACTATTTCCTTGACCACTGGGACAATCTGGGCGCGAACTTCGGTTGCTATTGCTACTTTCAATTCATCGCTTAGTTCAATTTTCCCATCTGCGCCATTTGCAACCATATGACCTGGAAAATTACCGATAATGAAGATTATAAAAAAATTCGTTGAAGTCAAAATAAAACTTCTAAAAAAAAGCTATCGAGAGAAAGAGAAAGAGGGTGAGCGATAAAGAGAAAATATCAGTTTATTCATTCCTCAATTCAACGTCATCTTAATAATTAGCCGATAATGACTTTTATCAAAAAATTATGGAACGAAAGATGCTTATGAACGACTCAACCAATAAGTCAAGGAGTTAGACGGAAATAATAGAACAATTCGTCGAAATCTTGTTATAATTTATATAAAAATCTATTTCAACGGAATACCGGAATGAAACCGGATAAATATGAAGTGTCACTTATTGTTAAGCTTAGAGCAACGAAAAATTAAAAATCGAATTAGCGAGCAACGCTATAGATGCACCTGCTTAATCGCAAAACCTTTTGGAATTTAGCTTGACCATAGGAAACATGTGGTCACTTGACATGAATAGAACGGACAGAATGACAGCAAAATGAGATGCAGTTGATATATCAGAAATTTTGAACTTCTGAAAACTGTCTAACGCTAAGTTTTCATAGAGATTTCAACTTTGGCAATGTGATATCAATATATGGAAATATATAAGTCCACGGACCTTTCGGCATCATCATAATGGCTGTTTGAAATTGGAAATTACGTCCAGGATCAGTGGTTTTTTTGATTTTTTGAATTCCAGAAATAAATTGCACGTAACCGATATCTAAATTTAACAAAAATCAAAATTCATTCAACAAGAAGTCAACGACTTAGCAACATTTGACATGAAGTAGTAATACTTGAAGTCCTTCTCGGTGACAAGTTTTTCGGGATATCCCCCTGACTTTCACTTCCACATCCTATAAAACACTACATAAGCAATAATGCGCGCACACACACACACACACACACACACACAACGCTGCACACCACATAAGCGCACACACACCCACATATACATATATATACACATATACATAGATCATATGTGCACACACACACATACACACACATACACACACATGCACATCGTCATTCTTTGATGGACAGACAACAAAAAATCCACACAGCCAGCATGAACAGACAGACAGACAGATACACAGACGGACAGACCCACAGACAGACAGACCACTCTGAACGAGCAGGCCTACCGATATGACACACTAGGGTGCACGCATATACGCACGCATACATATCACAGACAGACACCCACACACACATATACATGACACATGTGCACACACACACACACACTCACACATACACGCATACTCTGAAAACAAACTTGCAAAGATGTATATGCCCATCCGCTTATGAGGATTGGTACATACATATAGACACACACATACATCACACATATATGTACGCATACACACATACACATACACGAACATACATCATATATACATATACTTGCTCATATACACACACATACACATACAGGCATACTACACACATGCACACACCCATATACACACCCATCCACCCACACAGAGATACATATATGACATATTACATCTAAGTTTGTAGACAAACTACACACACACCTGAGGATAGAGGGCAGACAGACACATGTGCACAACACACACACACACACACAATTCGTACCCATAAGACTTGATCGATTCGGCGGATGTTTTCAAGAGTTTTTTTCCGGATCGAGTTGAAAGTTAAGAGAGATGTATGAATTAATAATAGCGTGACTGGACGGTGGTCAGTTTGCATTTTCTGATTATTATGGCTGATGGAAGAGAATAAGCCAAATCATTTATAAAATCTAAGCACCATCTGACTTATTTCAAATGAAGCTAATACGTTTGTCCTATCAGCTGAAGTTAACATGAAGAGCTAACATCGAAATGGATGTGACATGAGATTTTTAAGACAGGTGGAATTCAATTTTATGGATTTTAATCACTCATAAAACCCATTCAAATCGTATAATATCTTACAATTTACATCGAGTAGGTCAAAAATTCAAATAATTTAGTAGCCTGGGGCCAGTTGGAAACCTAACGTACTATTTCATTGGGGTAGCAATACATTCCGTCTATCAGATCGCGCTGCTTTTCAAACAAAATCACTTCGGAGTTAAAATGCAGTTGCTGGGATTCGCAAAAATAAAAAATTGAAATCGCTCGCGACATTTTGCACAGCTCGCTCGCTTTAGATATGACTTAGTATAACCCTTTCTCCGGATTTTCAATCCTGCGTGTAAATTTCTGGAACACCACAACGTGTACTTCAATAGCATGTGCTGTTTAATGATATCGAAAGATGTCAGCCTGCATTCTTTGTTTCACAAGATGTATGGAGAGGTCAGTTTTGAGGGAAGTATAAATGGATGATGGGTTACTTGGTTCCTTGTTCTGAGGATCTGCTACTTGGTTCTATGTTCTGAGAATCTCTCACGAATCTCTGGATTAATAGAAACGCTAATAACCGAACGTATGCTATTCACATATTGATTTTCTAAATAATCCGAAAAATTCTGATAGGCAGTAAATTCGTAAGAAATTTGGAAAAATTCAATTTGCATTACTGCAAACTTTTACCGATGATTGTACGCACCTTTCATTTCGTTAATCCTAAAGTTACACAATTTGGAATAGTTATTGAAAAAGATTTCCGGTTTCAGAATCAGTTATTAACTCCTTTTCCCTGAATGCCATCTGTTACGTGGCTCATCAATAAAAAGCGTACATTTTTTGACATTTTTTGACAATCATATGAAATATATAAAATCGCTATGATCATCGATCCTCAGCTTGCCACTATCGACGTTAAAATGTTTCTCTGTTTTGCAGGAAGTTTTGAAATAACTTATTTCTTTTCATCACTATATCATTTACTCTATACGCATTCCGTTTTATTCACTAAATTACGTCTCCTTCCACGTTAACGTTTAGAATGTGTTTTCCATAGAACATAAAATGTTTGCTTTCATTACGAGAAGCAACTCCACTGATTAGAAAAAGCAGGTATTGTGACGATATATTAAAAAAATTTCTCATATTTGCATTAACCTAAAAGTTTAAATGGCGCTTTATCAAGATTTCAAAATGGTTGCGATGGAATCTACACCTTGCCAATTTAACCCGATTCCGAAAATTTGACTTCAGAAGATTCCAATAAATGATAAATGCTTTTTAGTAGCTTACCTTTCGAATAATAAAGACATGATGATGAAGCCTCTGATATCATTATCTGTTCCGTTACAGAACAAGCACCTGGATGCCAATACTGCGAAACGTTTCCAAAATTCAGAAAAAAATTAAACTTCTTGCATATAAGGTATAGATTTGGGCGTGGAAGGATCGATCTCTATCGAATTTTAAGATCGTGAAATTTTATTTCTAAAAAGCAAGTTATTAAATGTTTTCTGTGTATTGAAATTCGTTTCAGGTTGATTTCATTTCCTTTCATCCCTTTGAAAAGTGCTAAATAAATGTTTTTTAATGATATAGAGCATCAAATTTTGCAAATCTATAACAATGCACGGTAGCAGTTGGACACGTAGTTTTCCAACATTCGATCGATAACTGCATGTCAATGAATGTTGGAATATAGCACTACAAACTTTTGATATTCCGCAGATTCAATCGAGTAGGACCGATTATAACCCAGAGCTCTAAAAACTTACGCCACTTTGCAATAATATGCGCCGTATTTTTATTCAGTAACATACTTGCTACTTTGATATTTGGTACCAAATTAAAACTTTTAAATCTGTTTCTTAATTCGTCATCCATATGAAAGGCTGAAAAATTCATCGCCTGACAATGGTGATTTCCTACAATCGCCAACGATTAATAAAGATACTTATTTCCAGATAAACCACTCACATTTTGCCAACAAAGTAAACACTTGAAATTGAATTCCAACTGCCCGTATGTATGACTTCCTTTGATTCTTCTATGCTTATCATATATAAATCTATATCAAGACCTTTTTTTAGCGATAATCACCGTTCTGCAATAATTTGACTTTTGTAGCAAATATATATAGGAAAAATGATTACAGTGCCTGCCATCAGTCTTCCCTGG
Source organism: Cercopithifilaria johnstoni (assembly GCA_916381525.1). Taxonomy (NCBI): domain Eukaryota; kingdom Metazoa; phylum Nematoda; class Chromadorea; order Rhabditida; family Onchocercidae; genus Cercopithifilaria; species Cercopithifilaria johnstoni. The sequence goes on from CAKAEH010001390.1 coordinate 14,865, forward strand.
GAAAACCATTTCCTCTGAAAAGTTTAACACTTACCTAGAAGTGTAATTATAAATAATAAGCAGTATCACGCACATCACATCCGCGTAGTTCATATTACATCCAAAAAATGGTATCCTACATCAAAACCTTTAGTGGTTCTCCGCTATCTTTGAAACTGCCAAGACCTCTCTAGCTTTATTTTGTAAAATATTGACCAACAAGAATTTATTTTAAAAATTACATCACTTCACATCAATGCAGAGAAAAGGAAGGAATCAAGCAATAAATTGGAAAGCAAAAAAAATTTCACTAATGTGGGCGATGTGATTAACGAAAAGATAGAGATCGATGCATATTTCACCTCTATTTTAAATAATAATAATATTAGGCAAATCAGCTTATCAAACACGTGTACGTAAAATAGTACAAGATAACTCCTTTGCTTCTGATAACTTTTTCTTTCCAACAAATAATTTTTTGCCAGATGCTCGGTCATTAAGGAGAGTGCTGTACATACGCCAATCAGGATTTTCGTGATTTTCTTTCACTACAAGAAATCCCCAAAAGGTCCAAATTATGACAGTCTAACCGTAATTCGGGGAATTTACGAGAATTGCTCCCTTTTCTGAACAATAAATGACAGGGAAACATGTTATGAAATCTTGATAAGATTCAAACGACAGAGATTTAATTTAAATAAATAAAAAAACGAAAGGGATAAAAATGAACTACAATGAAATTTCGACCGAAACACAAATTACCCCGTGTAAAACTGAAACTTAGAAAACTGAACACCAAAAATTTCAAGATCTTTGGGATTACATTAGCATGTTTTTATCCAGTTCCACTCCAGAAATGGATGAAAACATGACGGTGTAATCTCAAGAATCGGAAGAACGACAGAGAAGATTTAACAGGAATAGGATGTCATCACCTGCCAAAAAGACTTCGAGACGAACAATTCACTCCGATCATATCATAGTACGATGATTTTGAAGAATGAAAAATTATAGAAGCAATACAATGAATGTTTACCAAAAATAAACAATACGATTTAAGACAAACTGGAACAAAAAGGTTTCCAAGAAAATTTGAACCAGAAGAAATCATCTAAAAAATCACAAAAAACTTTGGGTTATTATAAAGGGTATAAGTTATTACAATCAAGGAAATCAACATAACGATCGCCGTTATTATTATATCATCGTCTATAACTGAGAATATATAAGTATATATATTTTCATATCATTTTATCATAGCTTATCATAATTGGGGAACAACAGCATTCAAGCCACTCCCTTTTCTTCACCCTTTGTATCATCCTTCTTGTCTTTCTTCATATCTGAAATGGATGAAATAACCGTACAAAATTATCCATGCTTCCGTTCCATTCAAGCATGAAGTCTAATTCTTCTTCCAAGTCACTGACATCCAAATGTTTTACAATGAAGCATGTTTAAAAAGGTATGATCGCGAAGCACGACGAAGGGTGCAGAAATTTAAATGTCCCTTTCCCACTACACTATTTTTTTTGCAAGATTTCTCGAAAATTGGACTAATATTTATAAATTTTGCTTTGATTATAGCTGCTTGAATACTGCTTGCATCATTTTGTAAAAAGGCCCAGTTCTCCATTTTGAGTAAAAAAGATTTAGAGCCGTCCAGGACTGTTTTCGAATTCGTTTTTTCAAGGATTTTTTCGTAACTTCTAAAGACTTTTTCAAAAATTTCAAAATATTTAAAACTTGGTTGACTGCCTGGTCTGCTTTGTGCGCAAATACGTAACAAACTATAAACAGAGAAAAAAGTCCATATCCTAACAAACAAATTAAATTCAATTCGTTCACATTTGCGGATATTATACACTATTCTTTTGATGCACATCATGAGGCAGAAAGCATACAAAGTTTCCTTTGTTAAAACAAATCTACAATAAAAATATCAGTTACTTTCAAACGCCCAAGTACGAAGTTCGAGCAGTCAAATAAAGATCAAAGCTCATGAATCATATTTCAATGTCCATATCACAGGTCATATTTACTATCCTTAATGGCAACAAACACCTACTGGAATAAGTAAAAAGCCTTAGATCGGAAGACAATATCCACAGATAAAGAGTTATCAAATTCAATGAAGGCAATAACTTTCTAGAACAGTCACTGGATGAATTCATAAACTTCAAAAAATGCCAATTTAATGAGATGTACAACCGGAGTACATTTTCACAAGCAGAGGGAAGTACCACAGATTACAAATGGTAACTTCGAAACCTGGACATCTAAGCCGCACAAACAATCGAAGTACACTACTTCGCAAATCCCTTGTATAACATTTATTAAAAATAATACGCTATAAAGCGGTACTCAAAAAGCAACTTTTTTTTGCTCAATTAACTAAAAACTACTTTAAATTGATTAACAAAGGAATACTTCAGAATTTTCTCCCATCCTCCCCGCCCCAGTGATAACAAAAATTAGGAACATGGAATTTCTCAAACTCCAGTTGAATTTCAAAAGAAAATAATTGAACTGATTGTGCTTTTTGTGTCACATTTTCTGGAACAAACCTGAAATATAGTAAGTCCTATGTAATGCATAATGAAGAACAAAATGATTAACACAAATACTAGCACCGCAATAGAAACATAAAGCAAAATAACCCAAACATTCCCCAGGATAATTCGTATAAACTGAATTGTAGAAAGAATTAGGATAGATTTAGGGATCATGAGGAAAGAGTAGGATTCACTGAGTAGGTTTGAAATTCATAAAAATAAAAATTCCATTTAAATTTCCAAAACCAAAAAGGAACCGTGGAAGCACCAACAATTCTTTTAGAAATCTCCCAACATAGACGCAGAGCCAAAAAATTCCCAAAAATTCCAACAACTTTTCCTGGATTCCTGTGATAAATTCAAATCTTAGACCATTAAACGCTAATAATTCTGCCAGAAAAGACTTACAGTTCATGAGAAATTCATCCTTAACTTGCCCTGAACTGATACAATATAAAAATACGTATTTCTGTAACACATGTGCTTTCCTAGTGCAATTTTACTAACTTATTTGAAAGAACCTTTGAAATTATAAAATTATAAGATTAAAAAACGATTCGCGGAAAACGCGAAAAAATTCGTTAGAAAGATAGAGAAATTACAGGCACAAAAAGTCAAAAAAACAAAAAGACCAGCACAGAAATGATGTGATACGCGCAGTAGGACTCGAATTTAGGGAAGGATAAGCTTCTGCCCAGGAACAGTAGCATATATATAAGGAATTAATTGACCATTATTTCAGAGACGAAAAAAAGAAATGTGATGAAGCTTTTTTTAGGAAGTTCCGAAATAAGAGCAGAAGAAAATCAAAGTAAGGTGCAATATTATGTAGCCTGCAGTGTTTTTTTTTCAGTTTTATTATACTTTTTCGATGTACTAAGAAAGAATTGCATCAAAAGTAGTTCACGATCCAGAACCAAACAAAAAGTATTTGCTTTTTTCAATACCTTTTCGACGATTCAAAATCAGTCTCAGCATGTTGCTTACATGTATGTTTCAAAATATGTGCAAATCTAGTTGAAATTTTGAAACAAAGGAGAGCATACTTCAAAATTCCAACTAAATTGGCAAATATTTTTGTGTTACCTTTGAAGGCTTGCTTCCTAATGATGTATGACCAAATGCAAATAGATAATCCAGTTACTGTTTCAACATTATCACTCTCTCTACCAACTGATTCAACCTAAATTTCCATCATATTCGAAGACAGTTACTAATCACTATAGTTTCTATTAATCGATGAGAGAAAAACTGGTTATTGTTATCTAATAAGTATCAGCTCTAAGTTTCTGTTATGAATGACTGGTTGGCAACGCAATACCGCAAACAATATCAATACCGAAATATTCAGTGTGAAAGGGGACTTCGAAAAAACTAAAAAGCTGATTACATGATAGCTTTCAATCATTTAGCCGATAAAAAATGAAATTGAATTTAAATTTGAATGAAAACTCGAGCAAATTCACCAATGAATGTTACGTTCTAGGCTCAAAAAGAAAGCAACATGCAAAGACAGATACAATTTGATAATCTTGGAAAAAGAGTAGAAATGATGTAAAGAGTTTTGCTGGCATAAAGAACAAAACGACGTACAAACTAACCGACAACCTCACCATCATCGAGGCTTGCATTAGAATCACGCGGACGTTTGCGATCATTTAAAACATTTCCGCTTCCACTGCTGCTAGCACCATTATTACCACTACCATAGCTATTTCGAATGTCAGGTAAACGGTCGATTGCGAGCACTTTATACATTTGATTGAATGCGATGAGACGCAATGCATGCTGTGAACTGGATGTGATATCTTCTCGCTGCTGTCCAGTAAGCTCCGCAAGCACATCAACTGATTGTTTCTCACACGGATCAATAAGTCCAGGGCCACCTTTAAAATTAATTTACACTTTTAAAATTAAAAATAGTTTATATAAAAATATGTCCCAGCGGTTAATCTGACTAAACTAACCAACCCAGTAATCATCATGTAGACTTAACCATCTTCAGTGCCATCTATAACGATATCCCCCGCATTAAAAAGACCAATGTTAATAAACTTATTTTAAACTGATACTATCTTTAGTCAACTAATTGGATAGTTATGACTTTGGAACTACTTTTGATTTTTTCACTTCTTTTGCTCTTAAGAGCAAAGATTTTCATTCTAACAAGTAGAAATTATGCTTACTTGAGAATAAAATACCAGATGCAACAGCTTCAAAAACGCGACGGACGGCATCACCGGGAGACAACGGAGCACCAAGAGATGATAAAACCTTCTCAACCAGCAGCTCTGTCATCTAAAATGGAATCAATAGGGTAAAACAAAAAAATAATGTTGAATCACTCAACAACACCAATTACAAAGATACTTATCCCTAAGCACGATTAGAATATGTGAATGAATACTATAATCTGTATTAGTTATTTAGTTTCTCCAGAAGATCACGAGCAAAACGTCAGTTTACTCACCCAAGCTTTCAATGGCTGCCACGTTTGTACACGTTGACGAACATCGCGTAATATGCGTAATGTTATTGCAGCGGACTGTAAGTTTGAACATCTAACCTGAAACAATACTAAGTAAGCTAACGAGCATAAATGGTAGACAAATAATTTTAAGTGTTCAAATAATAGTTTGAAGAGAATTTCCTTAAACTTCAACTAATTTTTAAATTTCTTATTTAAGTGCTTTGCCGAATTTTTAATCGGATCATAAGCAATAACTCAAATATTTTACATAATTACTTTCGCCGATCAGATCATATAATGCACACATGCGTTTTCTTGTACATCGAAAACACCTTGAATACCATTTAGCATAGAATTCTGCGCATGTGTAGTTCAAGGTATGCACAAAGATTAATGGGAATACATAAGCTACAGTCTTTGCCAAATGTTTCGCCGGAAACAGGTGACAATGACCTTACAAAAAAAGAGAAAAACTGTGCAGCAGCAATTTAAGGGTCGGAAAATTTCCCATAGCTAATATTCAAATTCTCAGATTATTCAATGCAAATTGATATAAATCACAATTCAGTGCAATCGGGATGGACCATGGCTCTTTTTACTTCCCTCTGTTCAATAAAAATTCAAGTTTAGAAAAAAGCAGTTTCTGATGAAATTCTTAAATTTCTTCCAATTGTGAATTCGAATGCGCAATATTTACTTTTAATTGCCTAGACACCCAGATCATCGCGCGATATAACTATCAACTACTTCGTGACGCAGAAAACTTACTAGATAATTTTCCAACCCTATTTCAAAAATCACAACACATACCTGGAACCATTTGGCGTGTCTCAGTTCAGCCAACGCTTCCAGGCAAGGGACCTTCGGCAGAGGATCCTTTGGCGGTGCAGCTTTCGCGCCTGCCGCTGCCGTAGCTCCATCACCTTCTGATAAAGAAATGAAAGCAATAATAGGAAAGGAAAAACGCATTCAAGCAAATTAAAAACGATGAATATCCCTAAGTTTTCAAATCTTAGGAGTAGAGATTGCAATTCACTAGGGAAAACCATACAGGATATTCATGGTTAAAGAAAGAACGGGATTCTCTCTCCTTTGACAAAAAGTACTCAAAACTTTTTCCAAAAATTCTGCAGTCTTAAATGTAACATGTATTCTTCTCCTTAAATTATAATCAAATTATACTGTCCCGTTCTGCAAACTGAGTTACCAGAAATTCACTTCCCCCAATTTTATTCTTAGACCAGAAAAGTAATGAATTATGGTGGTAACTCCGCCTTTCGTTGAATGCGTTGGCTACAAAAACGAGCACACACATCCTTCTATTAATGGTTCTCAAGATCGATTGCTTGATATTTTAAAAAACACAAATTTAGTTTGAAAGACTAGTCAAAATAATGCATATTCCATTCAAATAATTTTAAATTAGATTCGGAAATCCAGATCCCACTATAAATATTGAGAACCACGAAAATTCATAAAATAAGCTTGATAAGGCAAGCAGAAATAACGGATACAGCGTCAAATCCAACAATAATAGAGAATCCGAGAATGTTAAGCTGTTAGGGGGAGTGCTGGAACTTCAAATACTTTGCGTTCTCAAATTTTAATCTAAAGATGAATCCTCACAAATAATTTAAAATAGATCCATCGTATCTGTGATGATAAATTACCAGTTAAGACTGATTACATCAAAATAGGTGCGTTAAAATTCAAAAAGCAATTTGATTAAAACTGAAACAAATATTTTTTTTCAAACACCATCCCTAACTCTACATTTGGAGACTGAGTGAAAACTGCATTTGCGGAGTTTTTCAATGGCCGTCACAACATTGAAAAGAAAAGAGCTTGTTCTATCAAGCAGAATAATGTGAAAATTTCATTCGGATTCAAATGCTAAACAAATGAAAATTTCAAATGCAAATGCTAAATTTCTTTGAGGAAAATCACACGTTAAACGCGTATATATTCACTTAAATTTTATGCAAAAACAACCTCCCGCTGCATGCTCTTCACGAAGTAGAACACATGTTAGTACAATACGACAAATTATATCCGAACTGGAATGTTTCAACAATAATGCACTTTCGTCTGGCTTTTCCACCACTGTTACGACTTCATTTTCACCTTTCTACAAAATAATCGAAAACTCCAGATTATTCTAGAAATGAAAAGCTCTAATTCAATGATGCCAATCGACTGTTCCAAAAATCCAAAAAATCTTTATCGTAAATCAATATAACGTAGTTAAGCGTAAAGATCTGGTAAGATAAACTCCAAGCCCTCATATACCAGTCATCCGATATGATTAAAATGTAAATTTTTATAAAATCAACTTCATTTAAAAATGTTCCCCATTATAATTAAATTAGAAAATACAATAAACTTCCAAAACTGAAATGAGATGTTTGTAACTCCTACCTCCATGACCTGCGGCAATAATCTCACTACTTTAGATAGCAATGTACGAGTTGGTGGTTGCGAGCACAGTACAACCAATTGAACCTTGAAATTGAATAATTCAATCCAGAAAATTCAGAAAACATAAAATATTGCATTCATAAAATATATATTAAATCATAAAAAACACGACGCAAACCCCCTTTATCTTATAATAATTCAACAACTACGATTTGAACAGTACGTTGCCGTATCTTTTTATTTCTCTAGTCTTTTTTATATAATCAACCTACTAATCTACAACAAACTATTAATACAATATACCTCTCTGTCAGTTTTCAATAACAAGCCTTTAGCTAGAAGACCAACACGCATAACTCCTTTTAGAATACGATCAGGTTGCTGTGCTTGGGTGGTGTGTGACACGATTCCGTCCTCTTGCGAGTCTTTTACTTCATCATCAGACTTCTTCGTCTCTCTGCAAGACAAATTTGATTTTCGAAGTAAATTTACTAATCAAAAAATTTTTAGGATTCTATAATAAGAAAAATTTTTTAGGATTCTCTATAGTAGTAAAATAAAATCGACAAAAAAAGAAAAAACCTACTCCTGTGTTAAGCTATCAGAAACAGCTTTCAGCGCCTTCTCAGTAATCGAAACAAGTTTTTCAATAGCAGTCAACTGCGATTCCTCTGGATAGATCTGTAAAAAAGTAATAAGTGTTCTAATCAAAATTCACTTCAAGTAAGCAAATGCCAGAGACTTTGAAGAAACACTCAAGCCCACAAATTCCTCTTTAAAATTCTAATTAAAATATTCAAAAAACAATTCAGGATGAATAAACAATTTTATCTGCGATGGCTCCAAAGAAGGTGTAGTATCACATCTTGACAATATTAGTATGACCGCATTTGCTAGTTAGCTGGAGCTAACTCATAGTTCCATGGATGCTCAAATAATCCAATAATAACTGCACCAAAATAGTTCTACCTTGCTTTTGTAAATAAAATGAATTCCTTAAAAAAATAAATGATAGAGACAAACCGAACGATGTTTAGCCATGACATGTCGATCTTCGACAGTTTCTACACGTCTTCCAGGATCCATAACTCCGCACCACGGACGTGCTGGTAATGGCATAAGCAGCGGCTGTGGGGCACCAAGCGGACGAGGCCTAAGCAAATTGCATAAACTCTAAAAGGATAAACAGACTAAACTCTATTTCTACTATACACTTAGCGCTTTCCAGCTGTATCAAATAACCACCGTGATGCAACGAAGTGAATTATTAAGACAATGTAAAGCGTACGGTATGACATGCATTCGTTGGGCACGCAGTTTACGTGCTATTTCATTACGCATTTCACGTGGAACTTGATTCGGTTTCACCTCGACCACCAAATTTGGATTGACTTTCATCTGAAATTCATGTGGTCCAATCGAAATTATTCAATATTTTGAGCCACATGTGCGCGAAAATAATCATTTAGCATGTTTAAGCGAATATTAATATGAAGTACAGCGGCGAATTAGGAATATTTAAAACAAAACCTTATATTGCAATCGATGTTTGCGTCCTTTGATGTGGATATTTTTGGCATTTGGATCACTGAATTTACAATCACATAGTTTGCAACTGTATTGGATCAGTTTGCCAGAAGCATTCCTTTCTTCTTCAACATAATCCTCTCCAACCGGTTGCACCTCTTTTTCGGCAGCCAGAGCAGCCTGGTTAATAAAAATGAAAAATTTTCGCAAAATTTTAGTGAAAAATTTACAGATCTACGTTAAACAACTTCAAACAACATTTCAAAACTTCAGATTAACTTTAAGCTATGCTATTAGTCAACCTCAACAGCTGCACTTTTTTGGCCCGATGCTTCAATGGCTGCTTCAGCGGCATTTGCAGCCTTTCGTGCCAGTTCTTGAGCTGTACTTTGCAATTTCTCACCGCCGACAAATTTGACAGTTGGTACACCGATAACCTATAAATAACATGCTGCTATTATATTACCAATAAGTGCGACAAAATTCAGTCCTTTTTCTTTTGATAGATACTTGACTAACACCTTTGCAATTCAACTTAACTCCTAAGCAATGTTAATCGCTTCAGAACTAATTCATCTATTCATAAAAGTCTGCTATAAGTAAAAGAAAGTTCGAAATGGATGAAATTTACGCGTTTTGTTGGTACAGCAGGACCACCAACTGTTGAAATTGGAGTACCACTGGCCGGTACTCCTGGTTTGTTCGACTTCTCACCAGGAGCAAGCACTGTTGGTGTCTCGGCAACTGGTTTTCCCAACTTCTTCATCAAATTCGCAGTCTAATAAGTAATACATATTCAGATGACATATTATAAAAACGGCAAATGAGAAATGAAGCTTGTTACGTACAAGAAATTTCTACGTTAAAAAACTTAAGATTAAAAACTCACTTTCTGATGCTTACTTCCGCGTACGTGAGATTCGTAAGTATCTTTGCCAGTGCAAGTGACGTTACACGTTTCACAACGAAATGAAACACGTGATTTAGATAGTGTTTGTCCCTCACCTTTTTGCATCGCTTCCTTCTTCTTGTGTTTTTGTCCGTCCATATGCTCTTTATAGGTCTGAATTAACAATTTTCATTGGACCGTTTTTCTAGGCGACCAGAAAAAGACGGAAAGAAACAATTTCTTGTTCGATTATAACGAGTGCTTTCAAAAAAAAAAAAAATCACAAATGATTTTTCTATTTTCTAAACTACAAAAGACAAATCTGATGACCAGATCAAAGCACGATATTCATTTTTTTTCACCTGTGCACCCGCGCAACTGATTTTACACACTTCACAATAGAATTGTTGCATATCAGCGGATCTTCCTTGCCCAAACCGTTTGTTTGAAAAAGTTCCACGACCTACAATAAATACTTTAATTCTAAAAATGTACGTATGAAGCTTTTCTGTTTACTTAAAATCCGTTATAAATTGTAACAATAAATCATTAGACTTCATTATTTCAAGTGGCAATCAGAAACTATTTCAAAATAAAAAACAAAATGCAAGATAATTGATTCATATTTAATCTTACATCTAAAGAAAAGATTGAAACACTAAAATTATGTGAGCACTAAACTAAATTTCTGCCAACATGCAAAAAGTTGTATCTAATCATATCTACTGAATCAATTTGTACAAATTTATTGATTATAAAATATATACGACAATTCTGCAACTCATGCAAACTTTTTTTATTTTTAAAGTAAATCCAAAAAATTATTGAAAGGAGTTTATTTGAAAGTACAGAGCAAAAAATCAGAAAGAAAAATTATTCGAAAGAAACATTAGAACTGCTAAAAAAAGGTTTACAAAAAGAGAAAATCTTTTTTTAAGAAAATATTCTTTTTACATTAAGCAACTTTTTCGTTCATTTTCTTCTCAATGCACCTTCTTCACACTACCCACCTCTATTTCCAGTGTATCCACCTCGTCCTGAGATACCGCCGCTACCACCACCGCCAGTGATTGCGATATTTGAGGAAGTGATGCCGGAAAACGGACTTGAACCACCATCATAACCAGTTGCGCTTGATTTCTTCGTTGCTCCCATCCAAACATTTGCTGCACCCGCTGCTTTCGATTGTAAGTAACTGCTTGCAGCTGCATATACTGCTGCATCGTAACTGTTGTAATTTGACGCTGCAAAGAAAGGTTTTTAAAATTTCCGAGTTTAATTTAAATGTACAAGCATTTTTTAAGTTTTAGAAAAAAACGAGGAATGATAAATATGAGAAGAGTAATAATTGATTTAGATATAAAAATCTGTAAGCAAAAAATTCAAAATTCAATTCATTTCCGTACTTGAAAATTTCTGAAAAATACTTGAGCTGCTTGTCCCGGTTGTTGATGATGTATTAGCTGGTTGGCTGTTAACCGTTGTGCCAATTCGAGTAACGCCTACGTATGAATTGTTGCTTGTTGGGTTTGCTGCAGCTGAAGCAGCAACAGCTGCCGCCGCAGCTGTACGTAAAGTATTTGTATACTCTACAAAACAAGGCACTTTTTAACTTCAAACCATAAACATTAAAAATTAAATGATATAATATCCCTTTTACGGGGTAATTAAATCTATATCTCTCGCCGTAAAGTTCCAAAGTTCAAAAGGATTAACCCTACAGTTACTTGTTTTTTACACATTTATTTTCTTATATTTATCTGTGTGCGGACTTACCCCATTTTATGGGGTTTTATGGGGTAAGTCCGCACAGATAAATATAAGAAAATAAATAGTTATGATTTATAAACATATGCTCAAATTCTAATAAAAATTCTACAGAGATATCGGTACGATGCAAATTGTTCTAAAAAACAAATAAGAAGAAACAAGCCTGATAACGAAGTGTAAGTACCGCCCGTTGAGGGGACTGAACCGACGGTACTATATGAATCCGTCAGTCGCGTTGCAGTATGCCCTGGATATGCCGCTGCAGATGCACTTACAACACCAGTTGCTGCTGCAGCTTGCAACTGTAAATTACTGTAGTTCTGCAAATTTTCCTAATATTAGTTTATTAGACGAGTCGAAATAACTATTAATTGATTAAATACAACGAACAAAATAAAGCACATATCAATTAAAATATCTAAATTATCGTAACTAAAAAAAAAAACCACAGCTTTCCAATTACAGCTTCCACATCCCTTAATCACGAAGGATATGCTTGCTGCGTCAAAAAACTTCTAATAGTCAAAAAATAATTTTCCAAAAATCCTTACAACCTGCTGCACTTGTTGCTGCTGTTGCTGTTGCAGAGATGCTACAGCCGCCGCAGTCTGCCCATACTGAGCATATGCCGCTGCAGCCGTAGGATTTGCATATGCAGCGTAAGGTGATGCCGTAGGAGCTGCTGCACTTGAAAAACTATAAAACACGCTTTATTTGTAAATTTAATTTTCAGGTTCGGTCACGAGTAACATATGACTCACACTAATGATGAGAACTGCTAACGTTAATCGGGTAAGATTTAGCCTTCAGTCAAGTCGCTTTGGCTATCTTTAATTGTCTGGAATAACTTATTTTTTTGATAAACGGAACTTTCGAACGGTTCTTCACCTGGCATAAACACTGGTCGGATTTGTAGCTCCTACAGCAGCACCAAGTGCAGGAGTATGTGGTGTTGGCTGAGACTGTACCGCTGCATTATAAACTGCAGCAGCGGCTGGTGAAGTTGCATAAGTTGAATTATAACTTCTGAAAATTGCACTAGTCTCTTATAAAATGAACAGAATAAAGCTCAAGTAGAAAACTGAATAGTAATAAAAGAGCAAATTTCGAAAACATTCTTCATCTATCATCAAAACTCTACTCTCTCTGGATCTGCTTTCATGCTTTAAAGTAATTTCTCAGAGCACTTCTCACTGTTTTCTTAAAAAGCAGACTTGTTTGGATTCTTATTCATACTTTACTTGTCCTCCATCATTACTTATGAACAATATTAATTGATCTCTATAACAACATCAGTGCATCTATCATATACTGTTCACAACAAAATCTGCCAAAATTTCAACAAGATTACGAGAATAACAGTCCTTAACTTTATCCAGCCGGCACATTAAAAACATCTAAATTGGTGCAGAAATTCAAAAATGGAAATAACTCATATAAATCACTGCAATAGCAATTCATTCCCACTTTATTTTTGTTAATTCCCTGATCATACGACGAAGCAACAACTCCCATTATTTTAGGAATGATTCACAACTTCGGTAATGATTCACAACGAAATGCCACTAGAAAGGTGCACCTCAAATGTGAGATACAAGCCATTTCTACTATTCACTTGAAAACTATGCTTATTACTTGAACTTCTACTATGCTTACTACTTGAAATAGCTATCCTTCTCGTTCAAGTAATGTTAGACACAGAGAGAAAAGAAAAACTTGCCCATATTGACTTTGACCCGTGAAGCTGTACATCCTATAATTATGAATCCTTGATTTTCCAAAAGACTCTGCCTTCCCCCGAACGAAATTAATAAACCTACAATCAGAAAAACTTGATGAAATTTTACACAAGTTTCACATTTCAAGCGATACCCACTCGCTTATGAAAAACATCGCGAACTCAACATCATTTTTGAAAAGTACAATAATCAACTTCTTATTCCTCAGAACAGTCTTGATCCACAGAAATCCAAATATCTCTTTCAAAACTTCCGTTAGTTTTTAATCCTCCGAAACTGAATCCCTCCCTCTCACTTGGCCCACCCCTCCAAAACCCAACGCTGGCTTGAAAAAATCGATATGCCCGACTACCGTAGCTTCCGTCAACGATCACTTTTTGCAGCCATAAATTCGTAAGTGTCGATGTCAATTACGGGAGAATAGTGGGACTTTCTTCGTCCCCCTCGCTTCAACATAGGAGTAAATCACAAGGGATTGCAAGGATAGCATTTCAATATCTTCATGTCAAACGAAATATTCTTCGCTATGATGGAAAAACATCTCCACAACAAAAGCGAAAGATAAGGGTATGGAAGTTCATCAAATAATAGTAAGATGTACTACTGATTACTAATTATGAAACTGCAAGTAAACAACAGATAAAAGGGACGTCTAGAAATAATGGAAAATTGGATGTACAAAACACGAGAATTTTTTGCTGTACGAATATGTTATTCGCCTGACAAATTTTTATTCCAATACAGTTAGTTAACAATCAAAGCAAAAACATTAATGACTTATAAAAATTACAAATCTCATTTCTTCTCAGCTTTAATTTTCGCCTTCAACACACGTGCAACAATTTTCTGTTCTTCGATTAGAAAAGCGCGAATAATGCGCTCTCGAACGGCTGCCGCTGATAGACAACCACCGTAAGCACGAGTCACATGCTTCAGCCGTTTTGTCATTTTTTGCAGCTGGCGTGGCCTAGCCGGTTTGATCTAAAACAAAGTGAAGACAAACTATTGCTTTCCAACTTTCAGTTAGATACATTCATAAAAATTTGCGACTATGTCCAATTTGGAGAATAGAAATATACTCTGAAAGTGAAATCGCTTGCTAAGTTATCCAAATTTGAACCTCCAGTTTTTCAATTAAATTTAACATTCCATTATGTCGTTTTTTTTTTTATGGAAGTTTGGAAAGTGGGAATCTGGGATATAAACACCTATACTCTGAGCTCAGAACTTTGAATTACAATATTGTAAGATTTTTTATATCATGTATAAACAGTAATGCTCAAAAGACGCCTACTCCTTTCAACTTTACTCCAGTATCACCACATCGCGCTACAGAACCTTTCTTTTTTCTGTACAGGAAAACTACACGTCCACCTGGTGTTTTGGATACCTGCAAAATATGTTAATGTTACAATAAAATGACGTTATTAGTTTGTGGATTGAAAAATTATTATCGCATATAAAAAAATTACCATTATACATCGGAACCAATAGCTTTACGAGGGGATTCCCTCTCAACCTGAGAAAGTAATGAGTTGGGCTGCATAAGACAATGAGAAATAAATATCCGGAAGAGAAACAGAAGATAATAATCCCACTTCATCCACATCGCTTCGTTTCTTTCATTACGCATACAATCTCAAAGGTCTTTAGGACTTGCAGGAAATATGTTCTGTGTTTAAATTACAGTAAAGAAAAACAATTACAGTACCTTGGTTTTGTTGGATTTGGTGTTATAACAGAGGCGTCGTCTGTATGTTAGTCGTTGCGGCATTCTTTAACCTAAAATAACTTACCTATTGAATGCTGGATGACTGATATAACTTTGGCACAAAACACAACCGCTAAACTCATCACTTTGTACTCAAAACTCTCAATAAATTAGTCCATCACCCACTGATCCCATGTAAAACATTCCCCACGAAATTACATAAAACAACCCGTGAAGGAACAACATTGCTCGCATGGGCCACTGGACCAATGGAAGTCATCATAGTACAATAACATCAAGATCACTATGAAACATTAGTCTCACTCATGTTACAAGAAAAAGAGACATAAAAATTTTTAGCTATGAATGGTTTTGTTGTGGGTTCACGTAAAATATGTTAAGAATTATGTCATATTTTTCAATATTATCGAAAAGTGCTCAAAGAATACCTATTCAATCGAAATTTGCACCGAAAAAGGCGCATGGTAACACAGCGAGATGCTAATTTGGATGGGAGTTGCTTCCATAAATTTCAGATACGTGGGCGATTTTGTGTTTTAATAGATCCAAAAAAATGCTTGGGAATGATGCAGTTGCGGAGGAAGGAAGAGTGGTGTGGAGCTCTGGGAATAACCTTTCAATAGGATATTGAGAAAATTTATCTATAACTACAGTTAAAGTGATAATTAAAGACATAGAGCTTGAAAGACAGATTGTTGATATTTATGATCTGGAAATATGTGTGCTTGTAACAGAAACCCACTCTATTCTGTTATCAGTTTTAAATTTTCTGCTGTTTTTTGCGTGACAAATGCTTGTATGACACGTAGTATTTGAAATTTTTTAATTTTTGGTTCAAGTGACGTATATTATCTCAGGAAGCTCCGGAATTATGTCCGGTACGCATTTTTTAATCGGAATATGTACCAAAGATTATGTGATTTTGGCAGCGGATCGTTCATGCTTTGCACATGGAGCGATTGTTGTTACCGATGGTTACTTTTTATTTTTACACGAATTCTGCAGCTTTAGATCACACTATCGTACTGAGTTGATTGGGAGTGGAAATAAGCGGAATCGAAATTAGTTTAGTAATAAGAGTGAAGAAGTTCTTAGTGCTTCAAATTTCTTGGCTCCTTCAGATTGTCAGGATCGTAAAACCAGCATGCTGAGATCATCCTTAAAGAGATAGTAGTGACATCAATATGCATTCAGTTGTGACGTTAAGGGGAGACAGTGCATTTGTTAGTCCTCTAAAGTTTATGAAATTGGTACAATATTCATAAGGACATTGGACAAACAGGAGGATGGTTAATCTGTAACAACATTTTTGAGAAATTTTTATAAACTTCGTTGGAATATCTCCAAAATCAGCAAATAAACTTCCTTATAGGATAAGGTTTTTTACAATGTCATGGAGTGTTTATCCATGTTTTGATTTGGAAAGGTAAGCAATATTTATTATGTTTTTGTTGACAGATGAGGAAAAGAAATTTACCTTGGGTGATAAATTAGCAATGATATGCATTGGCGAGGATGGTGATGTAGCGCAGTTTGGAGATTGGTGCAAACGAAATATTCAATTGTATAAACTCCGATATGGTAAGTTAAGTTATTTCTGCAAAGTAGCACACATCGGATAAAACATACTTTGTTTTTTTCGACTCCTCGTACTTTACTTGTGTTTTGACTTACTGCTTTTTGCCTTATTTGCATAACAGCTGGCAGTGTAGAAGTTATTGATATGATGGTCAACATTTTGTGAGCTAGTGTAGCGACGTTAACTTTCAATGCTACACATTTTTATACCAAAATGCAGTACCTAACGCATATGCGAACTGCAAATTTTATGTGTTATTTTACATTTTAACTGTTGATTAATGTTATAAGTAATACGGAGAGTTGGATTTTAGACCAGATTACTATGCGATTTTTTCCAAATGGTACATTGCAGGTTACGAAATGAGTCCACGCTCAAGTCATCATTGGATTCGTCGAAGTATTGCTGAAGCTTTGCGAACACAAGATTATTATGTTGTTGATACACTGATTGGTGGTTATGATAGCATTGAAAAGAAAGCCTTTCTTGGTTCCGTTGACTACTTGGGTAATGGCATTGCTGATCAGGTTAGTTGTAATGTAGGGATTGTATCATAGAACTATATTTATAATAGTAGAAATGGGTGAGAAAGATTTTGCTAAGCAAATTATGATTTCGCTTTGTCTTTCTGTCAGCAATCAAATCATTTGCTATCCAGTCCTATCAATGCTTATTTGTCACGCTAGCTCTCTATGAGAATGTTAAGTAAAGGGTACTGTGTACATTTGGTTCGAACTGTTTTCTTGGATAACGACTATTAATATTTTCAGCCTTATATATTTCGTGGATTCAGTGGACGATTCTGTTATGCAATTCTGGACAAAACGTATAGGAATGGTTAGTTTGTATGTTTAGAATGCTTTATTTAATATGTACAACTTATCAGTGAGACTAATGCAGGACCAATTTTAATGATAGTTTGCTCTCAGATATGACATACTCATGCTTCCTGGAACGATGCCAGTTTATTATACCATTAAATCTTATGAACACTTCAGACGCCGTTTCTTCAAGAATATTCCTTTATTTTATTTTGTTGAAGCCGTATTGAATTTTTCAAGGCTCTTTGTATTCAATATGGAAAACTTTTAATTTTATTTCTCTGATCTGAAATAATTTATGCTACGTTTAAAAGCAGTATCTCAGATTCCTTGTAGTTCTATTTCTGTTCAGATATGACTGAGGCCGAAGGAATGGATTTGCTGAAAAAGTGTCTGCATGAATCGAAACGTCGTTTCATCGTTAATTTACCATCATTTGAAGTAAGGATTTTCGATTTCACATTTTCAAATTGATAACCATATAATTAAGGTTTTAATGCAAATTAAATTTAAATATTGCAAAAATCCTAAGGAGTTCGAATGAAATCAGGAAAAGGACTTCCTTTTATCATATCAGTTCTCCTATTTTTAATTAAATAGATTTATTCTGTTAAATATTTCTTTAGGTAATGGTTATCGATAAAGATGGAACGCGACAATTGGAGGATATCAAAGTTTAGATGTAATTTTGTTGCTTGTTCAACTCGATTGTTTTTTTTTTTCATTTGCGTAGCATTGTGATCATTTGCTCGTATAAAGATTATTTACTGATAAATAATTTTTTTGAAATACAAGCGAGAGCATTACTTAACGGTTCTGTAGACTTAACATTCTTCAACAGTTTTCTAATTCGAAAAATCAGAACTGTGAAAATTTTAAAACTGCAACTTGGTATCTGAAACTATTGTATAAGATAAGACGCTGTGTGACAAATTTGTGGAAGATTCATATAACCTTTAGGTTTACAAAGTAAGCATGACTTCAAAGGCGGCAAGAAATTGGCATGTGTTCTTTCAGCAAGAAAATTCTAAATATTCTCCTTCATTTCTTATTTTCGTTTACCGAAATTAGTAATTCTTTGAGCAGTTATGAGCACACCTCATATTTTCAAATAAAACACTTTCCAAGTTTCCCGGTAATCTTGGATGTCGAGCGAACATTGAGATCTAAATGCATCAGCTTTGCAGATATGAACATGTTTTCGCTACTGAAACGTCAGCAGCTGTTCTCCTGGACATAGAGAATTTTCTGGCACAAACATGATTATGCCTATACAGAAGTTTTATGAAATGTGGGGGTGAGAGACCGCGTTTGCTCATGTTGAAAAATCCAGAATCAATCGAAAAGTGGAGATGAAGTGATGTGATGCAATGCTGGAAGTTTTTTTATAATGCTACTTTGTTAATTCATTAACTGTCGATTCAGAGGTTTATTTTTATGTCCTTAAGCATAGACAAGAAACGAAAAAAACAATCACTTAACAAATATAATTCAATAAAAGGTATAGCGATGAAATTTTAATATTCCGGGAAAGGTAGACCCACTTTATAAATTAGATAAGGTGGGTAGAAACTCTCTAGTTCCTCTATTTTCGTCTCTGTCTCCGAATTTGAATCTGAATCCGAAACTGATAAGTCCGACGAATCCAACGAATCCGACTCATCTGTTACATCTGATTCCTCTTCCTCTTCCTCTTCCTCTTCCTCTTCCTCCTCATACAACTTCGTCAGTTCGGATTGCAATCGCTGCGACAAATTTTTTCGTGGATAAAACATGATAATTTGAAATTCTCGACCATCGTATATTATCGAACTTGAAATGTATGCTCGAAATATCTTGACATGAATTAGCACCTCAAAAATTTCATCAGTCATCAATTTAAGCCATTGAATGAGCATTATATTTTGATATCGTGCAGCTTCTTCAACCTTTTGTCGTTCATGGAGCTTTCTGGCAAATCCATCCGGATCACACTGATATCCTCGAGCAATGAAACCATATTTGGCGCAATTATCTCGAAATTCCAAGAAATCCTCACTGACAATAACTATAGAATACAACTTATAATCATCATCTTCAATGATAAAACAACTGGAACATGCTACTATTGAATCATGAAGTGTTTCATAGATTTCTAACCATGTATTAACAAGTCGCTGTGGCACAGCTACATAAACTGATTGAATATATTCCGTATCAATAACAGTTTCCTCACGTATAAAACAAGCTAAATTTTGTGTAGCTAATGTTTCCTCTGCAGTTATATATTCTTTTGCTATTTTCAAATTTTCCTTATAAGTTGCAACATTATGTCGTATTTGTTGGTCAAGGTTTTGAAAATGTTTGTAAAATAGTTCACATAAATCAGATAATGATAAATACGGCGAATATATTGCCATATTCCATGAAAAATCAGTGATACTTTCACCATATCTCTGCTTCCGTATTACCATATTTTCCAATAAATTAACATTTTCAAATAGCAGAACATTCTCAAAAGCGGACAGGAATGATCGGAATAGATTTTCCACCGAATGATCCAGTAATTGCATATCTTTCGATAATTCATAAAGCTCAGCTTCTGGAGCACTTTGAAAATTTGGAATTGCTATGTTAGAAAATGTAGCAAAATTACGAGCAACATTTTGCAATTTCAACCAGCCAGTTTCGGGACAATCTTCAATAGGTTTCGAGATAAGGAACATCTTCTTTGATTTCAACGTTCTTCTGTTTTATCTAAAATGTTTAAATCATTTGAATTTGAACAGCGAAATCATTCTCAATGTAGCAAAATGGTCAAAGGGTAATGGCGATCTCAGTATCATATGATCAGATGCTAAATGCATTTTGGATATACTTCGCAATTTTCTGGCTCAAATTTACTGTTTTTTTTTTTCACATGGCACAATTTGAATTTAGCCTACGAGCAATATTTGAGCAATAACTACTGGAACTGTTTGGAGTCTTTGAGGCACCTTGTCAACATCTTCGGCAAATTTCAAAATTTCACTTTAATTTTGATAAAAAAAATAGTTCATCTTATTTGCAATAAATCACACGATATATACTGATCCAAATATATTTCAGCAACTTTTATTCGCTATCACCTCTTATCAGTTCTAGCACGAGCATATATAACTAGAAAAAGTGATGAAACATCATAAATGATAAATTTTTATGATTATAATATAAAGGAAAAGAACGAAATATCAAACATATCAATACTTATTCTAAAAGTTTCAATTCCGAGGATATCTTCAAATTTCAGGATTTGACCTCTATTTTCTTAAAAAATAAATAGATAAATAAACTGATTCTGCAAAATTCTTCAAATTATTATATTATCAAAATAAATCGTAAGAATTGATCAATTTTATTGATTTATTGTGAGGAACTATCGATTGATTACAATATCTTGAAAGATTAAATAAGTAAGTAATGAGAGAGTTCGATATGATAGCAAATATGAAAGGTGAAAAAAGTAAATCGAACAGGCTGAGATAATGACATACCCTTCAAATGGACCTTGCACTCTCGATTGAGGCAGAAAACGACGGAGAAAACAAACCACTGGGAGAATGACCAACGGTCACTATATGTTCTTTCAGTAAGAAAACTGAATAGCTCTGAAGGGCAATACTGTAAAAGGAACAGTGGCTGATGGCTAACAAATCATGCCACGCCCCTTACGAAGGTCGAACAGACATCACTTTCCTCTTTGCAAAAACTTTTTAGGTAATCAACAAACTACAAAACATATTTTACGATGAAAATTATCTCTTACCTCTAATAAATTTAATGGTAAATTTAAATTTAATTAAATTTGAAATATATAATTTTGAAATATTCATTTAACGCAAATTTAAAATCCAGGAAATATAATAGAACGAACAATTATAGAAATCCTAAGCTATTACAACAAATCAATCCGATCACCACGAATTTTCTCCTCTTCATGGTATGATTGAATAACATCCAAAATTGCTCGAATTGAAATAATCCTTTCTGAATATGATCTTAGTTGATATACAAACATTGAATAACGACAAGTTAGAAAGAATTTTCGCGAATTTCTGTTCAAGTTAATGGTTGTTTTTAGAAGATCATGAAAATTTCCTATCATATTTTGTTAATCAAAGAGTTGAAGAAAAGTAAAAGAAATTTGGCTGATGACTAACTCTAAGGTCTTCTTGATAAAGCTATAAGATCTATATATTAATATCATTTCAAGTGATAACACATCTTTGTTAACATTTCCAGCAATTCAAATTGTTTTTTTATTTTTATTTTTATTTATTTATTGTTCTGCAAGAGTGGAAAAACTGAAAAATTCTGCGCACAATCATTAAGCAAACGAGAGATAAAATGTGGTTTATCATCTTATCATTTGAATTCATCTTATCATAAGAGATATTTTTCTAATCATCGTTTATTTAAGATGGAAATCATTCTAGTAAGACAATTGTTGAAATTATATGATATTATAAAAAGTTTTATTCACTGGATGATTTTTTTTCAGTGGAAATAAAAACTGAACTTGTCGTAATTGCTTTAATACCTCTGATATCTCTGATAAGATATTCAAATTTATGCAAATGTACACCAGAAATCTTTTCATGAATCAGAAAGTTTTTATTAAATTAGAGAAAATGGAGCGAAAGTGGTTTTACTGAATTTTTAAAATATTAAATTTCTCTTTCTTGCAACATTTTGCTGTTTATATCATTTCTGTTGAAAATTTCAACCTTTTTATCATTATTTGTTAAATTTGGTTGAAATCGACGAATTAATTAAAAAAGTCGATAAATTAATTTTTAAATTGTCATAATCAAACAAAACATTCATTTAACAGTATTTGGAGCGAATACCATAAACAAAAGAATATTTCCAAAGACAAAAAAATGCACTTTGAATTATTGGTAACAAACGATTTAAAATACGTAACATGAATAAATCACTGAACGTCCGCAAAAAAATAAGTGACGTAAAACACGTAGTGGTAATAAATCACTGAATGCTCACAAAAAAAAATTCATCACGTTCATCACGGAATGCGAAGAACATGTGAAGAATGTATTGAAGGCATATTTCTAATATGAACAAACACGATTGAATATGGCTGACCATCGATGCAAAACATGTAATATAAAATAATCCATCTGATCCTGACAAAAAACATTCGTTTCGAAATATGCAGTAGAAAGAATGGAAACAATTGAAATGCAACATGTTGAAAGAACTTTCCAAAAATAAAAGTAAACATAACAGATGATGAAATAACCGAATAAGAATTACCATAAGCTATCCAAATAGCTTCAAAATGTGGAATAATTCAAACTATGAAATAATGAATGAAATAATATGCAGGAAAAAGATGCAATAATAACTTTATTTTATTACAAAATATCTTGTCAAGAGAATCAAAATCTTTTTTTTCTTAATGCAAAAAGTTTACCAGAGCTGTAAAGAATTCAGAAATTGAATTTTAAGTTATTGTAATTTCTTCTACTATCTTTAATTTATTTTGTGGTTAACAAAGAATTCAACAAGAACTTTCTAGAATTAAAAACAGCAAGGTATATTTTCGGTGAAGATAAGCTTGACAAGATGATTGATAAAATTACAAGTAAAAATTTGATAGAAACTAGGAAAAGCACTTCAGGCGGATTCGTAACGAATTTCGTTTTTAGTTGTATTGTACTCGAAGGAATTGACAGTAGGAACATAACAAAGCTCTTTCCATTCCGCAAGGCCATCCGGCAAGCACACATTTAAATCGACGTTGGAAAATTACCTTCAACATTTCTAATCTTTTTATTGTTTGGTTTCCAGGAATTCCTGGTAAAATACTGATACTTCTATCGATTATCTGAAAAATGCATCATGAATTATTTATACAGAATATCTAGTGCATAATTTAAAAATAATTGATTAAACAGATATTGATCTGATTGATTTTACAATAGTAAACCAATTTCTGTTGATTTAATTTGATTGAAGCTTGCAAAAATTGACTTATGTTAATTTAAATTAAAATAAATTAAATTAATAGAAATCAACAACTTTTCAGATTTGATAAAAATTTTTATTATATTTGTTTTTTATTTTATTTGCATAAAATTAAATTAAACTAAGTTCGATAAAATTAAGTCAAATCAAAATTTCCTTATAATATTGATACAATAATTGAGCATCAGTCCGAATCTTTTCAAGCTTACATAATTTAAATATTCTTCATATAATTCTTCCAATTTTCTGAATAATCGACCACCAGCGCCTCTTCGCCATTTCATAAAACGCTCAGCAAAAAGATGTACAGTATTTCTTTCACGTCGAATATGTTGATGATATTTAAGATCAACTGATCTAATATGATCCAAATAATCTTTTATCTGTGATGGATCTTTCGAGAAATCGACGCTTTCCACCAGTTGTGATCCATTACATTGAACTGGTAATACACATATTGGCCAGAATTCCTTCAAAAATTTTTTGAAACCTTTTATTTTCAAAAAAAGAAATGATTGAATTATAATCAGTTATCAAGCAAAAAATTTTCAGCTTTCTAATTTGAATATGCTCAAATCTTATATTAAATTCATAATCATGTATGATTCAGAAGGCTCTTTAAGAATGCCAAAATATCGATGATAAATTGAACAATGATAACATTTACTTGCTGCGCACGATACTTGTTGACTAATTGCTCAGCTTTTTGTTCAATTTCAGACATTACTCTTAAACAGAATAACATTGCCATAACATTGCAACAACAACCACTTAACAGTTTCTTCTCATTGAGCCACATAGTATCAAGCTCCTGAAATTGTTCATTAATTATCAATGATCTGAGATCAGTAGCCAAGCAATTACTAACAAAAAGTAAATTTTTCCACATTTCTAATTTTCTTCATAGATATTCAAATTTTAAGATTATTAGCTTCCAGGGAAGTTTAAAAATTGTTTGTCCTTTTTCTCTTCCTCATTCTCTCTCATTCAATTTTATGTTTTCTTTGAAATAATAATTCTTATAGGTTAATTGCCTGAACTCATTCATTACCTGTACTAATTTCTTGAACACCAAGAAATAAATGTTTTGATTTTTTATGAATTAATTTAAAAGAGAAAAATAAAGAATGAACCACAAAAATAAGAAATGAAGAATGTGGAAAACAAAATTTAACCTTCTTGATTACTATAATTCCACGATAGAACGATTCGCGCCCGGGACTTCGCATCCATCGTTGCGTTCTACTCAGATGTTGGGAGATTGTTATATCGCTATATGGAAGAATTGGAGATCGCATAATTAAATAATTCATCCTTTTGCGTCGTGGTGATATTTGATGTTTGCAATACTTGTGCCATTTACCCAAGTGGTTAAACTTTGACCGTATACCGGCATGATATAGCATGCGTTCACGGCGCAATGCGTAACGTACCATTCTTTCGTTGCTTACAGAATCACTTTGCTCCACTTCATCGTTACGTTTCAAGGTTTTCATAAGAGTAAATTTCAATATAAGCATAACCTGGAGTGCAATAAATTAGCTTTTACCGCTTCTTTTTAGCTATGCAGTTAAATCCGCTTCTGAATTGTTAATGAATCTACACACTGGGAAGATCAATTCAATATTTTGTATTCGGCAAACAAATCACGTAATTATCAGCAAAACGGATACTTATTAATATGACTTTTAAAATGTTTCCCCGACATAAGATCACCCGCGGGTATCACAGTGCAATGATCTCAATGTTACTGCGATATACATGCTTACTTAGTTTTTTTAATCTTATTCAAAAAATGTCGAAATGAAGGACTAGTATTTTTATTTCAAAAAAACAATATTTAATTCTCAGCTACATACAGTACCATATTATTCTTTAATTCATAGGACGATAACTTTTAATTATTTGCTGCATATAGTACCATTAGTGTTTTTGGTACTTAAATACTATTAATATGTATTTTCAAATTGTTTTCATCCCCAAAAATCCCTCCAAATAATCTTAAAAATCAATGACTAAAGTCAAGCGAATTCTTGTTTTGATGACCTTATATCTGTTGACCTGACGCTCTACTTTCATATCTTTTTGCCCAATCTCATCGTAACTGAATAGTGGACATGGTACCATCGATGTATTTTGTATTCGTATATTTAATGTGGTGAATTCAAAGCTATATAGTATTAAAATCAAGAGACATTGTAAAAATAAAATGAATTTTAACAAAGATACATTGTAACAAGTGCAAATCCATATCATAGTTATGAGAGTTACAAAACCGTGAATTGAAGAAACATAAATAAACTATCAAAGCACGAAAATTGCGCAAGTACATGAATAACCTGCCGAAATACAAGGATTGCGCAATTGTGAACATTTAATTTGGGAAGAGTAGAAAATTGAGGAAATTTTTTATCACTTACAACCGGGTATACTTTACTAAGAGAACTTCAACCTATCAATAATTTCTCCTTCCCAATTCTAATTTTCATTTCATCTTTTCAAAATAATAATAAAAAAAGAATACCACTTGTTATTTGATGCTACAGGTCAATAAATCCAAGTAAGATTAAATGATAGGTATGTTTTGTTATGAATTCTACTCCATGCTCTCTCTTACCTCTAACTCTAATCAATCAGGGTCATAGAACTTTTCTCATTTCTACTAATTGAAAACGATTACTTAATTATATGAGAAATTTGAAAGAATTTGATAATTCCAAAGTTCAACGACAATTTCAAGATATAATAATCTAAGCTAAATGAAATTAAAATTTTAATGAAATTTAACAAAAAAGAAATTTAATTAAAAATTGGAAAATTTATTTGACTCAAATTAAAAAAGAACAATGACAAATATTGTATGTGAAAAAAAAATTGAAATTGAAAGTTTTCCTATTAAAATAATAAATAACGAATTTGAGTAATCTTCTTCCTCTCTTCCCCACTCTCTTTCTCTTCCACATAGAGATGAGGAAAATGTGATATTCTGAATTCGTATATACATATCATTGATCGGTGAGAGTCGCGGCTAATATAATTTAAACTTGCAAAGTATGAAACTAAAATATAATAGAGGAATGTTAGCTTATCAATTTGTAAACAAATTAGGAACTCAAAAAATTTGTTAAGATAAATTTGAATTTTGAACTGAAACTTAACATTTTGACGGAAGTTTAAAAAACCTACAAATGAACATGATAATAAACATGGAAGATTCATCTCAAAATATTATCTCATTTTTAAGTATTTAAGTTTTAATTGGAATGGATCAACTTATCAATATTTTTAGGTTCAAATATTCTTTCGATCAGCCATATAGAAGTGAAATAATAGATAATATCTGAATTCGAAATTAATCGGCGAATTAATGCAACGAATACCTCATATTTTAATTATTTCAATAAATTTTTTTAGTGTGGTAAGTAGATTGATTCAGAAAATTCACGGCAAATTCATACGATTCCACGGAATATCCTTCAAATGTTCGCAAATCAGAAAAAATGACAATAAATGAAAAGCTTCTTTTTTAATCCAATATTTACACTATCATTATAATATTAGAATGATAACATGTTAAAAATTAGTCCATATTTTCAACTCCCGTACTTTCTTATTTCATCGTAGAATCTGCCAAAAACCTTCTAAGATACAATGATCTGTTGATTTAAATTATATCGTTGAGAACATTTGAGAATATAACGATAAAATGAGAAGTAAATACTAAGTTACAACGATTTAACGATTTCAATATAAGTAAGAAATTGTAATACGAATTAAATAAAATATTGTCGCAAAAAAAATATCAAGATTTTGCAGTTGCAAGTTTTAAAGGAGCTTTTTTGTCATTTGAAATCACCACATCACTCAGTGCATTCCATACTTGCCTCCTTCATACCAACTAGCTGTGTTTGGTTCTTCAAGATCATTTCATAACATATGAATCAACCATCAAACATCTATAACAAATGAATGAAATAGCTTAATAGTTTATGCTGAATGCTTCTTCCCTTGAAGATCGCCTATCTTTCTTAGCCCATTTTGCATCAAGGAAAATGCTGAACGATCGGCTAATTTCAATGATGACCACTTTGGAATTTATTACTCATTGGTGCTTTATTTGAAATCGCCGTATCGTCATATTAAATGCGACAATTAAAGTTATTGATGCGAACATGACGTATATGAACGGATAGATTAAAAGAAATGACACGAAAGTTGGTAAACATCTATCAGAATTCGAAAAAAGTCTATCTACCAATTATAACATCATTCAGTTTAATGCATTTGTTGGTTTATAAAGTTAGCGGCTCGGTCCGCAATACTTTAATCGGCATGATAATAAAGCCTCGTTATGAGCTGTTAATTGGAGAAATTAATTAAACTAATCATTTTTTATTGAATCAGTTTAAAATGAAATATTATCGCAAATTACGATAAGTAACAAAGACAAACTGATAAAAACAGAACTAAGACATCTAACGAACAATTAATACATATTGCTATATCATATTATTTACCTCTAACCTACTGGCAGAATAATAACACTGATTTGTCACTTGGTGTAAATATGTATTCTCTTCAGTGATTCTTTCGTTCCAGTAAATCTATGTCAGGCAATACTTTAATTTTCTTCGTTTCATGGAAATCAAAAGAATGCTGCTATTGAGGACGTGAATGGAACATGAAAAGCCTCATGATTTTTCATGCATAAACCAATAATGATGATTTAAACTATGAAAATTTAAATATTTAAAGGAAATCAAATAACTTCAGTAAGCAATTTCTCACGCCTTTCTTCAATTATCACTATTGCTTTCTTCTCCAAAGCTTTCTTTTCCTTCAACAGACCTTGCATAATTTTCTGAAATTCCTCATGATCCTCTAGCTCCCGATCATATTTTGAATAAACCTGAATAAATGCATAATTAAGTTCCTTTCTCTTTTGTGAATCTGGAACAAAGCCAACAATCCATTTATACAAATGAGAATTAAAATTATTAAGCCAACTTAGAGTGAAAAGAAAAACAACAAAAACATCAAGTTATATCTAAAAATTAATGCAAGAATAATCAAAAGGAGGTCATTTTATCTTATGTACCTAAATCTTATATATTATGACAAACAGATTATGCTTCCTTAATTCAAAAATTGAATCTGTGATTTAAAACTAACTTATTTGCTTAACAGTAACAACGAAATCCTATAAATTGGAATATTACACTTATTCGAGGTTGCATGAAATATGCTGCTGCACTAGTGCATGAAGGATAACACGCAGGAGATGGAAAAAATTAATTTGTACTATATAAGAAGTTTTAAATAGTAAAAAAAATCAAATTTACTTCATTTAAAGCTTTTTTATATTCATTGAACAACTTCTTGGATGCAACGTTCGCCATATTTTCACGTCGTTCACGTGTTATCCGCGGTAGTGATATATACAGTACAGCACCTTCTTGACGTGGTGTCACATTAAGTTTTGACTGCTCAATGGCGTGACGGACTGACTTTATTACTGATGGATTATCCGTAAAATCAACGGAAATCAACAGCGGATTCAACAACTTGATTCTCCCAAGCGTGTTTAACTTGTATTGCTGTAAGTTCTATTCCGATAAAGTTAATTTAACATTATCCAAAACATATCCATAATATTGTTAACTTACAAATATTTCAACTTGCAAAAACTACGAAATTTGACTTCAATAGAAGAATCAAGTTTGGTAATAGCTAAGAAAAATCCAAAATTTGCAGTATGATATAATATTTGTGGCATTTGAACATCAAAAAAATATATAATCTAAATACATCAAAAAAATATATAATCTAAAATCTCTGAATAAGCATTACCTTTCCATCCTCTGTTTTCACCACAAAATCTTCATATGTTCGCAAATCAACCTTTAATGAAAGATTTCTAGTAAGTTCCTGCATGAAGGTATCCTCTAAGCTTTTCATTTCCTTCACTCCATGCTGTATGATAAAATCACAACTGTAAGCTTTAGCTGGATCGCCATTCTTACCATCACTGCCTTCATCATCAAATCCTTTCTAAACAAAACAATTTCAATGGATCTTTCAATTTTGAAAATTGAAAAATCAGTAACAACAAATGACGGCAGCGATCTTTTGCCTGAGATAACTGTCAATAATACACCGCACATGGTTCTCTTTTAAATAACAGAAAACAAAAGTACTGTAGAAAATAGATAAGATTAAATCATTTCAGCTTCTGCCAAATCGAATTTATATCATGAACATAAAAATAATTTAAAAGTCGAGAAGAAAATAACAGAATTTTTTTTATTCTTCCTATCACACCAGTCCCTTATTAAATCAATCTCTAATTGCAAAAAAGTCAAGTTTCAATTTATCAGTTAATTAGTCAGTAAATTTTCAGAATCAAATATTCCTCTTCCTGATCAATATTACTCTTCCATATAGAACTTAAGCATACAAAACCACTGAGTCCCAAATATACAATAGCTGGGTACAAAATCAGAGTTAAACTGGCATGCCATTTTTATAAATAAATCTTTTGAACACAAGAATACCTACGATTTTTGCTTTCCGTTTCTTTTTCAAATATGGAGGTGAGCAGTGTATTTCTCGAAACTGTGTTAGTTGACATAGCGAAGAGCCACAATGAGGTATTACTTGCAAATGTGCCTTCATCCTATCAGGCCTTATGTCTAATCTATGCTTTTGTAGTATATTTGCTGCTAGCTGGACATTGATGAATCTTTGCCATAAACGAAACATTCTAAAAAAAGCAAAAAAAATCATAACAGAACTGATTTTTTCAAAGAATTATTTCCTGACTTATTCAATGAACATACATATATTAATCAATTCCTCTAAAATGATTAATAACGAACAGTCTAATTATTATCAATTAATTTCTGTAAAGTCAGAATATGTAGTGCCATAAATGAACTGAAACTCAATCGACTTCGCTCAAATATTGCTCCACGGTATCTTTTTATTTTTTAATTCACCCGCAGAACTAAGAGTTGCAGTTGACAACAATCAATTTATATAAAAAACTGAACTAAAGAAGCACTTCACCACATGTTTCAGTTGGCCGCAAAGATCCTTTTTAATCTGGAATTCATCAAAAAGAAAATGCACCAATAAAGAAGATCATTTCAAAGTAATTATTGAAATTTTAATAAATCTTCGATTAAACTGCAAATGTTTTACCTGAAGCAATGGATGAAACACTGAGAGTTTTATTCTCTTTCGCAAAAATAGAAAGGCACAGCTTCAAATTTCGACAAAAGGACCAATTTAAAAATCATTGGACTGAATTTGCAGATAGACCTCGTATTTGAAGTAGCGAAAAACGTGTGGAACAAATCACTGAATAAGAAAGAGATATTGCTGAAGAAATCAGATAACCGCTAAACATACAAATTAATTGGTAAAAAAACCATGAAAGAGACAATGAAGAAATTTGATGGTGAATTAAGAGTAATTTAACTTATTCCTAACTTTTAAAACCATGAAATAATAAATAAAAAGATATGAAATGAGAACAAAAAGCAAAGTTTTAAAAAAAGTAATAATGGAAGAGAGAATAATCACGAGAGCCTAATGAATAATTTATTCACATAAGCCTAATGAATAATTTACTTCTAAGGTGTTCGAAATTGAAGGGTGGCGTAATACCCATCATCAACTTCGATTCGATGCACCACAAGCAGTCAGTTACAGGTAATTCGAAATTCCTGTAAGCACTGGGCAGATAAATTTCAGTAATAAACAAAAAGTATTCCTATAATTCCAATACAGCTGAATCATTTAGAGTTCTTGACTTTCAAGAAAATGAAAAAAAATTAGAAAAAGCAAAGAAAGTGAAAAAAAAATAAAAACACAAATCAAAGGTAAATAGCAATTGATATGCGAACAAAATGCACACCAAAGTTTCTCAAAAATTGACCAGGGAGCTAGAAGAAGAATATGATGAATTGTACGAAGCAGGTTTGTTTACAAGAGAAAACAGATTTCAAATTTTCAAGTTTAACAATTCATTAAAAATACATCCTACTGACTGGCTCCTCTTTCGAGTGTCCCACCCGTAATAGTGTGTGAAAATGGAAACTCCTCCAGTTAATTGATACTGGGATTGCAAAGAATCCAACATTCTACAATACAACATGATAAGCAATATGAAATTTTAAATGCATCACGAGAAAGATAAATTATCAGATAACGATTTCCTTCAAATTTTTTAAAAGCTAATCCAACTTAATTTTTTAAACTTTTGTTTTCCATTCCAGTCAGCTAAGAAAAGCGGAAATCACCACAATAAATGCACCATCCATCAAAAAAAAATCTTACCTTTTCTTTTTTCTCATCCCACAAAAATTTCTTACCGATAAGATATGCGAAAAGATAAAGTTTCTTTATGGAGCTGCAGTTATATATCTTTTTCTAAAGATGGTATTATGAATTTTCTTTTTTTTTAAAATATTCTTATCTTACATTGATTTGGGAATTGCAGCAGAAATGAGTTATTGGAAATGCAATATCAAGTTAAAAGATTAACAGCAAAGCAGGGAAATAAATAAACAAATGCAAAACAAATATTTTCAAATAGTCAAACAAAATTTGAGAATTTATAGAACAAAACTATTTCTTGAAAGTGATAGGAAAATGTTTTCCGATAATCCAGTTAAATTTTCTGAAGCGTTCATGAGTTTTCGAATTCATTTTTATCATTGAGTTCATCGGCAGACTCAGAATCAGTTGTATCTGCAAACGAATCGATCACCTGTTCTTTGGCTGGTAAAGGAGCATAACTGAAACAAAAAACATTAAAATGATGGACTGGAAATAAATACCCAGACTAATTGACTTTTTTGACCATAAATTATTCCCCATTAAATTTAAGAAGTTGATGACAAAAGTTTATTTTAATTTTTAATATACGATTAACTTTTTTGGAAACAAGAAATTAAAAGAAAATCTGTGCATTATTTAACCAAAAAAGCAAATGCGTTGCATGTATTTGTAATGATAATAAAGTGCAATGACTTACTCGATATTTCGATCAGTACGACTCGAAGAACTACCAATACCAATTTTTATAATGAATACAGAAACGATAACACACAAAGTCAGAACAATGATTGTGAAAAGCAATATATGAAACACTGATGAATGCATTCCATGTACTTCTGGTGATAACAAAGTGCAATCCTCTGAAATTTGGGACATAATTTTAAAGCTGAAAATTGAATTTGATCGATAGAAGCAATAAAGCTAACATGAAACTTTGTCATTAGAGAAACCGTTAAATAACTGAGAATGATATTAAGTTATAGTAAACTGAGACAAAAAAAATATATCAAATAATAACTAGAAGTTAGAGGTTGATGGGAAAGATCGGAAGGACTAATGAGGAAATACTTGGACGAATTGAATTTTCTGAAATATGACTGAAAGTCAAGTGGAATTATTTCGAAAGTATATTTTGGGTCCTTTTATCCTGAAGTGATTTTATTTTAGAAACTTTCATCCCAGGAGTACCATCTCGAGCACTTCTGCTCTTTGTATATTGTGAGATGAATTCATTTCATTCCAAAATCACCACAAAAACCATCTCAGATTTTTGACAGAATAAGAATTGATAATATAATTGAAACGTTAACATATAAAATTGATAATATAATTGATAGAAATGATAATATAACTGAAACGTTAACATATAAACGTAGTAATTCAGGCTGAATTCTATCATGTTTATTAAATACTAATAAGCTAACCGCAATGATGTAGCATTGGATCCTCGCCCGCTCTGCAACATGGTCGACAATATCCTACTGATCGGTTACTGAAGTTTGGGGCACACGAATCACATTGCAAAGGTCCAGGACCATGGCATATCCTGCATGCATCATCACATGGCGTACACACAGAATTTGTTGCCTCATAATATCCAATGGAGCATTTATTCCTTTTCAGTACACAACGTGCCTGCACTGCTATTGTATCTGTAAAAAAGTGATTTATTGATCTGTAAAATTACAATCTGTTTCAAAGTAAACAAACAATTGAAACTTGACAGTTTTTAGCAGAAATTCCGGATTTTCATTTAACAGTTCTCTACTGATCACTTAAAAAGCAAAAATCCATCAACAAATTTAATGCAATTTTGAGCATAAGTGTAAATTCGAAATCAAATTTGTTGATCGAATAGTTAATAGTTGCTTAATCACAATGATTTCTGGAACGAATGATCAAAATTTATTTGCTTCTAAACTTCTAAACCGTAAGATAGATCTTTTTATTAAACAGAAGAAGTCCTTTTAGACCTCAATCTTATTTCATCTTAACTGATTTGCTAAATAATTTTGCAGGCTATTTACTAATAAAAGAGGCTTGTATATTTAATTTTCCTGAATTTCATGTTTCGTGAGCAAACACAAAAAATTTCAAGCGCTTTCAGCTATCGCATTCATTTGATCAGCAAATAATTCCTAAATTTGAGATTTGAATCTAATGTTGTTATGTCATGCAAACAGGTGGCTGGAAATTGGCAAATCATTTTCACAACACTTACAGTCCGGCTCGAGTTCAGGTGGACATGTATCGATGCATTGTCCGTGATCCAAGTGTCCGTAATGATTTACATCGATTAAGAGTTGCGCGCCTGGGCATGTTTCGCACTGTTCTGCTTTGATGCATGTTTTGCAATTTGGACTGCATGCACGACATTTATACCCTTCTAGGAAGTACCCTTCATCGCACTTGGCCACACATCTATAATAACAAAATTTTGCAAGTCTGAAAAAACAAACAAAGGGAGTAGCTTTTAACGACAAAAATTTGCATGTTCTAATCATATCGCAACTGTGGCCAAAACTGTTCAACGATAACCAGAAGAAACCTAGTAATAACTTAAACCGCTTTAAGTCGGTTAGATCCAAGATAATATTCCTAGATTCTTAGTTATGATTCTTGGTTGGGCTTAATAAAAAAAGTTGAATTACACTGATTTATTTCTAGTTTAATTATAATAGTTGTCAATATAATTTCCGACACCTTTTAAAAATGAATATTAGAACTCGTGCAGCGACAAAATCCTGCTGATCCTACAAATTATCATTGTGCACTATATAACAATATTTACTCATACATGATACAAGACTTACTTGAACCCTGCACGATTACGCAAGGATTGTGTGAAATGTCTGCAAGAAAAACAGCTAACTGCTGATCGTGATTCCGTGCATCCAATACATTCTGCGTGACAATCTGGAGCTGAACGCAAATCACCAAAATCGATCAACGTTTTGGTTGGAGTAATCTGAAATCTAGGTTGATCGACTCCAAAAATCTTTCATAAATTAACATAATAAGAATTTGCTGAATAAAGAGGAAATAGAATAAAGACGCCGATGAAAATATTTTCAAGAATTTCTCAACGACATGATCGATTTTTATTTAATAAATCCATATTGTATCCGGTAATTTCCTTCTCTAGTCGACAAATTCTTTAGTGGACATATTGCATCATTAATAATTAAAGATAATAGCAAGCAACAACAATATCATTTTCATATAACAGTTGTCAGTTATCAATCGTGCTCAGACCAAAAAGCAAAGAAACGACAAAAAATGTTGGAGGAAGAAATGATGTAAAACGGCTGGAGTAATCCAATTTATTCCCAAATATCAAGCATGATATTTCCTGATAAAAACATACATGGTTGGCATGTAGTAGGGAAAAAATATGTCATAGTCCCTGCCTTAATCATTTGATCAAATGTAAGTGAAGTACGTAACGTTACGAAATTA
Organism: Cercopithifilaria johnstoni; assembly: GCA_916381525.1. Lineage (NCBI taxonomy): Eukaryota > Metazoa > Nematoda > Chromadorea > Rhabditida > Onchocercidae > Cercopithifilaria > Cercopithifilaria johnstoni. Next base: position 50,158 of record CAKAEH010001390.1, read on the forward strand.
ACCAAAACCTTCAAAATAATTCGAAGAATCGTTCGAACTTTATTTACAATCATCCCATCTTACTAAATATAATATCACATGTATCATTCCTTCTCTCCCTTACCTTAATAGTTCTAATGGCAAAAGATATATGGCAGAGGATTAATAGTAATTAGCAAAAAATATTTCAACAAAAGATCAACTGAGGCAAGCAATACACCAACTACGTTTTGTTAATAATATTTTGGAAGATTTGAATTTTATCCAAAAATTCTGAGTTTTTGGGCATGCAACATATATTTGAACGAATTGAATCAGAAAACTACCGGCATTTTCAACATTATTACTATTAAATTGGCAATGATTATTCATTTTGCTTATTTTAGTTTTTTTTTTCAATACAAAAACAAATTAACTTTCAACTTCCTTTGAATCCAAGAATAAATTTAATTTAACTAACTCTGTTCTAATTTAACGGTACCAGCAACCAGCTTAGTTCCAACTTAGATTAAAAACTATCAACTACATCTAATTATATTTGTTATTTATCACTCTTAAAAGATCCCTTGAAATTCACACAAATGTACGGAAGAATGTCAATCCAATATTGAAACTTAATAAAATATATGAATGATCATCCGATTGCTTAGCTTACTTACTACTTCATGACCTCATTTTTCACTTTCATTGTAAATAGTAAGGCCAAATTTCTCGGATCATCATTGTAATTTCAATTATTGAAATTCATAAAATTTGATTAACTAAATCTCATCAACACAATGAAGTGACGCATACAGAGAGTCACGGCAGAAGTAAAAGTCATTGGCGTAAAAATGTCTGAAAACGTATTTGCAAAGTTATTTTTCTGCTCCAAGGACTAAAACTGGATCCCATAAAATATAAAAATTGACTTGAACATTGCTCTTCTCTCAATTTGTAAAATATTTTGTGCATTTAATAAATGCATACCAAAACGCCTAAGTACTATCTCTTGCATAACTATTTTTTGTAAGTATCAGGAACATGTTCATTTGCAAAATCCAAATCACACTTCCTCAAACCACATTTATTTATTCGCTTTTTAAAAGCGATTCATGCAAAACGTGATAACGTAAATATCATGCGTGACTAATTTGAGACAAATACTACTTGTCGGATATGCAACATATAGTGCGAGCTTTTTGGTAGGGAATGATGGGTTCTTCGTACTTCTTATACTTGTTTAAACTTCAACAAAAAGTAAAACATCCTTAAAAAGCATGTACGATTGAAAATTTAAAGTTCACTTACAAATGCTGAGAAAAAAAGAATTTTTGAAGAAGAGAAACAAAAAATTAAAAAAACAGTGGAAGAACTACAACTACTTGCTATTCCAACATACTACGACTACAACTATTACTAGTACTATGACAAAAAAATTTTCATCAAATTTTAAAACTTCATAGAGATGCAAAAAAAGCAGTACGAAAAACTCATCATTTAATTCAGAAATGAAACGAATCATATTCTTTTCCGATTTGCCGGGATTCTTAATTAAAATTGTATACTTTTCATTTAGAGTATGGGATTTTCGATGCATTCGTAGTATATCAGGCTTACAACAAACGATTTCAAATATTTTAATGATTATGTTTCACAAAGTTTCAGTTCTTATCAAGGTTATTCGATAAGGAAATATAAAAAAATAAGGAAATAATTCGAATATAGATTATGACTTCAAATTCATTTTACACGAATAATATGTACAATTCGGGAAAAATGAAAATGTCTTCATTAAATACTCGCTAATTTATATTCGCTAATTTAATTTATATATTTTTCTAGGAAAAATAGCCATCACCACAATTCGCTAATTTATATATTTTTCTAGGAAAAATAGCTATCACACACTTTCTTTTCCGCAAAATTTTGAAGACCTAATGGTAAAAATTTAACCGATGAAGAAGACGCCTTTTTCCTAGAAAATATCAAAGCAAAATAGAGCAAAAATTCTCGAATTCATAGTTTCGTAAAATTTTATGACCTTAACTATATTATACATCCGATATAGAGGGAATGTTACAAATTACGAAAAAAGACAACATAGAAGTGAAAAGGAATAATATCAGTATTAAGAGGCATGCCAATAATCATTTATCTTAATTAACTGAATTACTCAATATTTATCATCAACATTCTTTAACCAAAATATGTTTCTTTGACGATCCTACTTCTCTGAATAAGACACATGCTGTACCCAGCCCATCGAATAAACCACGACAATGGCAGTAGAGGATTGATAAAACGAAGTGATATACAACACAACAACTTACAAAGCCAAATCGTTGAAAAGTTCGGATCTTGGAAACTTAAAAATTAAATTTCATTTCACCTTTCCAATGAGAAAAACAAATTTTTCATTTTTAAAATAAGACTACATATAAATAGTTTTAGAAACGCTGACGTGAATGAACTTTTCGAACTGTAAACAACCGTTGAATGGAAATTCAGATACATTTTTCGGAAAAGAAATAAATCTTATTTGCTGTTGCAAAAAAAATCACTGCCTTCAACAAAAATTGCATTTATACAAATACAAAACTTTTCTTTCTTTAAAAATTAGTGAACAGCCGATTAAAACAGTTAAGCACTTGGAATTCATTGAACTATGCAAAATTCAAATATCAGAACTTGAAGAAAGACGACAATATTTGAAAAAGTATTTATAGGAAAACATAAGACCAAGCAGTTCAGCAAAATTAAACATCTTTTCTAATAATATATGTCAAAATTATCCAAAGTTGTTCGGCTTAGTGATTTAAAATATTGGTGACATGGCCAAATAGTTTACCCAGATCATATATAATGATAATTTGATGCAAGCCGAAATGGTCTTTAACCAGAAAATTTTTTTTTGAAAAATGTCCAGTTATCTCTCTCAACTATCTAGATAGATGCGTACAGTCAGAAAGGTGATGAAAAAGCAGAGGCCGTAAGGAATTTTAATTGAAGGGTACAACTTGAAAGTGATGAAAAAACAGACGTCGTAGGGAATTTTAATTGAGGGGTATAACTGAAACAATAAAAAACTTCCCTATATTCTTTAGTTTTTTAATTTATACATACATTCCACTGTACTTGAGATGAGAGACGTAGCCCGACAGGAGTCTTAATAAAATTTTTATCAAGTGATCCACATCACTTATGGTTTCTTTACTAAATATAAACATCTGGAATGAAATTTGTTTAAAATTTTCACTAAAACTTTTTTGAATCCTAGCGATGGTCTAAGCCTTACAAATAACAAATTTACAGATAAGCTAAGGACATAGTAATAATCAATTTACAGATAAGCTAAGGACATAGTAATCTGCAAATGAAAACAATAATTAAGGAAACATAATACAAGGAAAAGAACTATATATTACAGTTATGAAAAACGAAATATGAAAAATTTCCCTACCTCATGATAGATGAACAATTGATCAGATAGATGCGTACAATTAGAAAGTGACGAAAAAGTAGACGCCGTAGGGAATTTAAATTGAGCAGACTTCAAAAAGACTGAAGCGATATATCAAGGAAAAAATTTTGGGATATATTATAAATAAATGAAATGGATAATACTGACTAGTCATCAATTCTATTCTTATTATTTCCCTCAAATTTGAAAAAATCCTATTTTTTTCCTCAAAAAGAGAAAATTTTTTCATTTCTATTCATTAAAACAACCGGTGTTTGAAAACAAGAAAGTTAATCCTTGGCTTGAAACCAAAAAATAAACATTCTTTTCCTTCTCCTTCCGCATTGTGATGTTAGACAATTTTGAAACTGAAGCCAAAAAAGCATTGAAGAGCAGAAATTATAAATGACCTAAAAATTGAAAGTGATTTTGCAAAATCCTAATTTCTAACAAATTTCGAGACTCCGAAACTAAAATTTTCAAAAAAGGATCACTAACGTTAACTGAAAACACCAAAACATAATAAAATAGAATACATCTAAAAAAGATCAATGTTTTCGTTAAATAAACATAAAACATGTCAGTAAAAATTTGTAAGAAAAAATCGGTGCAGGAAGCCAACGAACACGTATAGAGTATATATCTCAAAATCGGATACAATGGCATCCCTAAAAAACCAAATTTTCAATATCACAAACATATAACAAATTTACCTCCTCTTCCTTCGATCGACTATGTCATCAAAACGCATGGTAATATTTTTGTAGCCACATTTTTCAGTAGCATAAATTTTTAAAAAATTCTTGAATACAAAGAGCTCACTTCATTATTATTTGCAGCAAACTATTGAAAAAGTTAAAATACAAACAAAATCTTGCAGTAGCAAAGATTTGTTCGAAAATCTTACAGCTCAATAACATAAAAATGAGGCTAGTAAACGACCAGATATATTCGTCGTGCAGAAGCCCTTTATTTCAATTTCCTACCTTCTTCTAACAAACTTTCTTTTTGAGAAACTTCAAAATATTAGCAAGTTTGAAACCATCATTTCTTATTCCTTAAATTAGGAGAAATTTTAGGTTATAGTACCCAATGAAGGTGAAGGAGGTATAATGGTTGCTGCTGTTGAAATATTACTAGCAAGAGAGATAGTAGAAGGTGTAGTAGCAGTAGAAGTAGTAGTAGGAGTAACAGTAGGTTTCATTGCACGCCGACAAGCCAATACTGCAGCTAATGTAACAAGCACTAAGACGGCCAACTGCAGTGTCATCAACAGAACCGGTAGTGAGATCTGTAGAAAAACCGTTAATTCAATCAAAAACTCATTAAGTAATTAATTACACACGATGATAAGTGATAGTAGTGATAATAATGAACACACCAAAACAAAAAAGGGCAAGGAATAAAAATTTGAAAAACCATAAAATCCCACTTTTGCTTATAATAGAAACTACTAATTTTAGGCAATAATGCACCAAGAAAGAAAATCCCATAAAACATGCAATTCGGAAAACGAATCAGCAACATTACAAGCGATCAACAGTAACGTATTGAGTGAATTATTTCAATAAAATCTTTGAAAGACCGGAAAAATTTGACCTTATACTCTTTTTTTTGAAAGTATCTGTATTAATTATTTTACCGCAACAAAGATAAAAAAAGGAACCACCTGTGTTTTCATTCAATTAACAGGCTACTTATACGAAACGCAATATCACTAAATAATTTAGTACTAAACTTTAATTGCAGCGGTCTCTCCAACTTCATGCAAAACAAACCATCAAAACTAAAGTATGATAAGAAAAATGTTCTACAAAGACAATTTATATAACATCGAATTTCTGGAATATTTAATACCCATCAAACTGTCGAAACCTAAATTTGATGAAATATTCAAGTTATTATTAAATGATTGATATCCTATAGAAGAGATTGCGAAAATGCGAAGATGGAGATACTCGTATTATGCGGCAAATCAGCTTTGACTTCTAAACTACTCTTTGATTTCTTACTATTCACGATATTTAGCAAACTACACAGCTAAATATTATTAATTTTTTTGAAGATGACAAGAATGATTTGCTTAAAAAGCAGGCTTTTTAATTAAAAAATATTGGCATTTGAGAAAAATGAAAATAATGAAGTCCATTCACATTATTTCATGCGCTTTGTAATTAAATGTTCAAAATTTAAGTATCGTTAAAAATTAATGAGCAAGTACACAAACAAACTGCCGTAAAATAGAGTTTTTAAGTATGTCAAAGACTCAAGGAAATGATGTTAGAATAATCTGAAGAGCTGATGTTTAAATATCATAGCAAGACTAACTTAAAGCTGAAAGAATAAAATAAAAAGCTACATGCAATAATGCAATTATAAAAAAAGAATATGCAGAAAGCTTCATGCAAATCTTTTGAATTTTTAGGTTTTTTTCTCTATGACACAACCACGAAATTGTTGATAGTGTCTCATACCCGCAATTCTGATAGAGCATCAACCAAAAGCGAGTCCTTATCCTCAGGCTGCCAATCTCTAGAATCACGCTGCTTTTGCTTCATTTCCTGAACTGACCACAGTAAATGATGATGACGATGACGGCAACACTGCGATAATGTGATATTTGATGACTACCTTTCAAATTGGATCGCTATTTTCATTTCTACCAGCCACTAAGCATTTCTCATTTTATATAAAGAAAAGCTTTAAAAAAATGCATGAATTGAAACAGCCAAAGTGAAAATAAAAATACTGAAAATTCAGAAGCTATATTCGTTCATTTAATCTATTCTAACAACAAATAATTAAATTATCAGCTTAACGTCCAAATAGTTTTGATGACTCAAAAAGAAAGAATTTCAAATTTTCCAAGGAAGATAATTTGAAGCTAAGACTTGACTCCGATCCAGGGAAAAACCATACATCCTCAAAACCTATTTGAACGTTTTCTAGAATTTAAACAAGCAAAAATGTGTTAGGAATATGTAAAATTATTGGTACCAAGCTCCGATGTGCACCTGTGAATATGTACTAATAAAAAATAATATATAAAAAAGTTGCGTAGCAGCAAATTCTTTAAGAAAGCTACCACCACCTCCTTAAACTCAGGAAAATAGAAAATGAAGTTAATTCTACCATAAAAACACAGGGAAAGAGTTGTAAGGCTACTTATTGAAAAGACTACTGTAGCTGTAACGAATGATTTACCAATATACTAATTTAAAAAATGAAGAAAAAGGACTACGGTCCATGCACCTGTGATACTAGATGTTGAGTTATTCGATCAAACGGAGATTCGACTGAATCAAAAGATGGTACATTTGAGGGGTGTTGAGGATCATTTGGTTGAGCTGGCTCTGCTGTACCGTACAGCAATAACGACCAGTCATGGAACGTTCCTAAAAATAATTTGCAAGACTTAATTTGAAGTGGAATAGAAATTTAATATTTTAAAGCAACAGAAATAGATTTACGTCAAAAATTGGATGAGCTAGCATGTGAATAAAAATGAGTTAAAAATTTGTTTGAGTAATTAGGTCAAAGTTGCCAGCAAACAAAAATAAAGACCTAAAAATGCTAGCATATCTACAAAGCAATAAATTCCAGAAATAAAGTGCAAAGAAGCAAGTGCGTGCACCGACATTCTAATTTGCTGAATAAACAATTCTGAATCTCTAGAAAATTTGAAATTAATCTGGACATACGATAATAACAACCTCCGATATTCCTATTCGTGCTAACAGATTCCACCATCAAAGTCCACGTTCCACGAGGGTCTTCACCCCATGTTTGTACGGACAAGAAGGGCCACTTGTGGATACCATTTGAATTGAAATCCTGCAGCATATAATTATTAATAACACTTCAACAGGTTGAACAATATGAAAGCGTAGTTAGGAAAAAAATCAACGAAATGTCTATTCAAACTGACAACAATAATTATGATACAAACGGATATACTTACTTGCTAGTAAGTAAATTACTTTTCAGCTAATAATGCATAAGATTTATAAAGGAAACCTGTGGACGAGGTGGAAGTAAAACTGATGAGGTACCACGTGGCGAAAGCAGCGTAAGTTTCAGGTCTCCTCGCTTTCCAAAGCGGAATGTTGCCAAAACTTGTACATGTTCGAGGTAAAGAACTGGTGTGCCAGATTCACAACCACCTACTTCCAAAGAAAAATTCATTTGAAAACTACCCGTTATTGGCCGTGGACTGAAAAAAAAAGGTTGCATGCCTACAGGAAATAAATCTATTTCTTTTCACATAATATTGCTGCAAATTACTGCAATTGATTCCTCCGATAATTGCAATCATATTTAAAAACGTGCTTGAATTTTTGAGGGACACCAAGGTACAGAAGATTTAGATAGCCACAGCTTAAAACACCTTAATCAAAATATCATTTTCCCTTCATATTTAGAACTGTAGAAGAATTTTCCAACTTACTTCGGTTTCTCCAACTTATAATCATATGTACAAATATGTTGTTCTGGTACTGTCTTCCAGATCAATGCAAGCTTTACCAATGCCGTGGCATCCATCAATCCGTAACCAAATTTGTTGTTGATTCGGCGCCCGACCCCATTCACTGACCAGCCTGGATTATTTAGCAATGGCACTGGATTGGCTGTTCGCAATACAATGTGTTGCATATCGCGCCATGTCAAATTTGGACTAAAAAAGGTAACTTACGAGAAAATCTCGGCATGCTAGGCAAACTTTCGTTCACTACTACAATAATTCTCAAAATGATACGATTGCTTAGGCAAAATTAATGATCTGGAAATAATTAAATTTATACATTAAGTACATAGCTGATCAGTTTGTAATAACTGCAAGGTATCTGTTACTTAATGACCCATTATTTCTTCCCTCAATGGGTTTGTGTGTTGTCGAAGACATATATTTCCCTTTTAACGATTACTCGATGAGGAGAAGCAAACTCATTCGAGTAATAAAAACTTACTTAGCTTCCAGTGCCAACGCAATAATACCCGCTGCAAGTGGTGCAGATGCACTAGTCCCCGTATGCGAACGAGTACAACCATGTGGTACATCAACCGTTATCTGAAAACTTAAGGTAGAAATAACTTACTAGCAGAACTGAGGGCCATCAAAAGCAAGACTGAAGAGTTTGCTCCACAGAGGATCTTACTGAGGGCTACAGCTTCGGGAAACTTATGCTCAACCGTGTTGATTGTACATATCGCTAACAGTAAAAAGCTATACTGAATGTTCGAATAGTTCTGCCAAAAGCAATCATGTGATAATATAACATATCTCATCTAATCCAGTAAACACTTATCATCTCATATAGTTCTTATATCTCACCTTTTTTTTAATCAATGCTATTTTTATAATAATAAGATGCCAAAACCGGACTTTTTAGGAGTGGTGAAATGAAAGCAATGAAATACGAGGTACTCACAATAGCTGGCTGATTCATGTTAGCACTGCTGTATGTTGTAGCGATGGTTGACGGACACTCCTCCAGATACCACGGGCTACGATTATCAATTGTTGCAGAACTAACACTAAGCGTATAGACAGATGTCGTATAACCATCGGCCGAACAGCTATCTTGTCTGCAAGACAAAATAAAAATTTGCAAAATTTACCTCCTCACCCTAAAACTGTTATTACTTTTACTCCCCAAAAAGACTGTTATTACTTTTACAATTATAATATCATCCATGAAATTTTCAAAATTAAATTTCTCTGCATTTTAAAAAAAAATTAATATCTCTATTCAAACTTGAATCTTTTACCTTGAGCCACCATTACCACTGGCCCAAACAAAAATGCTTCCTTTGCCGTCACGTCCTGCTCTAACACCATGATAAAATGCCTCTCGAGCTAACGGCCCAGGACCATCAAACGTCCTTCCATCATCTTCAGGACCCCAGCTCGCCGAATAAATATCGATGTGGTGACGATTAAGAGAGAGACTTGCTGCTTCAACACTAAAGTGAAATGTAATTTGATAAATGAACGCCCAAAGATGACGGTTTTATAAAATATAGGATCAAAATTGTAAGTATAACAAAAATTTCTCTAGAACTTTTGTCGTACTTACCAGACAGAAGCGAAATTTGCATAGACCCACTCGATATAATTTTCAACTAATTCTTTTTTTTTATTTTTAACTAAAAGTCTAGCAACTGAGCAGCGGATGTTCAACAGTTTAGTACTGAGATGTGAACAACTGATACTCTCTAAGCTGAACAAATTTATCTCATTAATTTCATTTTTGACTACACTTTAATTTTATTAACCCTATTAGGTATTTACCTATCGCTCACAGGACCGTCCAGCATTCGTACACCTCCGATTTTTGCATGAAATGCAACACCAACGCCACAGTATACATTCCCAGCAATTGATGCAACTTCACCTGCACATCGTGTACCATGCCTGCAAACATTAACGGACTATTGAATAGCGCAGAAATGATTATACAAGTCCAATGGAACAAATTAGAATTACGGATACCGTTCACTATATCAGTGATTACGCATATTTTCTGATATCTGAATTTAATTAAACTTCAATTTAAACTTGGTAAACCTTGTTTGTTAAATTTTTATTTGAACAAATTATACAATAAGACAACGGCAACAGTTAGGGTAATGTCATACCAGGCAATGCATACATTAACCTTGTTGAGGTTAAGAAATCCGGTTTATTGATAATTCAAATACAGGTAAATTAACAAAAATTGGTAGATGAGCTAGAATAAAACTATCACATATCGGCATACTCACTTTTCTGATGCTGAATTGTCAGCAATACAAAACTTTGACCAGATAAACATGATACTTTACTTATTCCGTTTAATTATTTCGCCATTCAAGTATTGAACTTTTTATCAAAATCCAAGACTTCACTACTTGATTTACTTCAGAATGGAATCTTTCATTCATTTACTTCACTGATTATTTGTCTTACTTTAATTTTGGCTCATAATGTACTTACTTGTTTATAGATTTTTTTATTTTGTCTTATTGCGTTTCACTTTCATTTAAACATTTATTCAGCTCCTTAGAATAACTATACCTACTTATTGTCACCATCATCTTGCGGTGTTGGATCATCATCATGACCGTTAATATCCGTACTTGCCAATGGATCATAATTCGCCGCCAGATCTGGATGATCTCGCTGGATACCGTCATCCAATATCGAAACAGATACGTTACGACCAGCATAACCTAATAACCAAGCAGCCTGTACATTCATATCAAAACCTCCCTGTGCACCATTGTTCTGCAAAATAGTATTTCGATCTTCTTTCCCGGTAATCATCGTACTCAGGACAAATTCCAAAAACTTTCTCTCCTCTTCGGATTTAAGAAATCTTTAAAGAAGTATTTTAAATACGCTCAAAGTTATCAAAATCATTTAGCTATGCACAAAGCTTAGAAAAAAAAACACACTCTGCAAAGTAATTTAACTTAATTTTCCTTTCATAAGTATAAATGCTGAAAACATTCAGAGAAAGGAAGCGAAGAGAAAAAAGACTGTTTTCAAAATCTGTTATCTTTCGTAAAAAAGGAAAAAGTCCTGTGAAAAAATATCATGTAATAAAAAGATTTTGAAAGCAATAAAAATAGCGTGATCTTTACCAAAAAGAAAAAAAACGTACAAAATACCACTGTTCTCTATACAAGGGATCTGGAAATGGTAAAACAGGTACATCTCGTGATACGGAATCAAATCGGTGTTCCATATTAGCTATCGATACAGAATGCTTTACAACATTAGTGGAATCATTATTAGGTTCATAAACAGTATCCGAGTACACAAAATCACGTTTTCGCCTTACCCTGAATTTTAGGAATGATATAAATGTTTAAAAGAAATCGAAAATTAAATCTCTAAAAAAATCGTTCCTTACCTTCTAGCTATTGCATAAAACAGTGGAGGAAATTCAGTTTTCCAAAAACTAAGCAACTGAAAGCTTAAAATACCTCGGCCTTTGTTCTTCGATCAATAAAACATCAGGATGTTCTTGCAATTTCGAGATTATTTCACGCTTTTGCCGTCTTGAACGTTCTTTTGATAAATGACTGACAAAATAATACGTACCATCAAGAAATGGATTACCCTGAAATGCGAGAGGAGCTACATTTTACATTTGAATTCGAGACTCTAAAACTTAATTTTCCTGCGAACTTTCGCATTCATACTCATGTGAAATATTAAAATCATTTGGCATAGATAATCCGCCACACAAACTTCGGTAATGATAACTTACCTTAATTTCCAAACCATGCTGTTTGGCAATTAAATGAGCTTTTTTATCATTTCTTTCGCGAAGTCTCATAACAGTATGACTTGGCTCTGGGCAAATTTCATCCTTTGTACATATCGAATCATGCTCAATGGTCAAAATCCTTTGTAAAGAACCGAGTAAGACGAGTATTACCGCAAAGTGCCAAGACATCCTGAAAAGATATCGAATACACTTATTAATTATTTCAGAATAAAATCAAAAACTGTCCACATATGAGCAGAAATAATGTTTTAATGCGGATGAAATTTGTTTTCCTGTTAGTGGGAGCTACTATTATCAAACAATAATAGCCTCTCACTAACATGAAAACAAACTTTTGAATTTATGAAATTAAATCTCTACTCGTTATATTATTCAGTGGTGATTGTATATGCTGCTCGTATAGAATTTATTTATTTTTATTAAGTGTGGTAAGGCAGAGTGTAAAGTAATAAGAGAATAGTGGCAGCATTATATAATTGCCACACAGAACATTTTGAGGATCATTTGGTTTCTCCTCATCATTGTATTATCATAACTTAATTGACATCATGTGAAAAGTTGCGTAAAGTAGGTCAATATGCTGCTATAAAAAAAAACATAAGCACTCAGATGAATATTATTACAAGAAATATCAAGAGAAAATAAATGATGCGAATAGCATTATTGATAATTTACAAATTTGCAACTATAATTTTCTAAAGACTTATTTCAGCTTCCTTTGAAGAAGTCCGCTCAATGATTATCTTTAACTGTAAATGAAATATTTCTTATATCACTAAATTTCATCTCATTTCTTGTTGAAACTATTTTCTACAAATATAAACATTCAGTTCAGAAATTACGCTTTTATACCACGAAAAAACTCTCAGTTAAATTGTGTCAAAAATTCCTTAACGCAATAAAATCTTTTATGGTAGCTCTTTCCATATTCTTCCAAAAAAGCTCACTTCAAACAATCACCTCATTGCAATATAGAAAGAGCATGACATCTGATAAGCATGAAATCATAACTGAATAACTTTCACTTATCACTGACTGCTAAGCAGAACGAAGGGATTTTATCTATCACAAATGTCAACAAACTCATGAGATTCTTTTTCTTGTGTGCTTGCTAAAGCTAATATCATGTTTATTTTAAACTTGCCATTTGAAATTATCTATCACTTATTTTCACACTATATTGTTTCATTTAATAACATATTTATTCATTTCATCCGGTTTAATAACAACATACTGCCCAAACCACATATTTATTGAATTATTCTGTAGCTTATATACGTAATCACAATTTCACCGATTAAAACATTTGCCCAGGACAACAATTTTTCCAACATTTTAAAAGTCGAAAACAAGTTACTGCAAGAAACTTGATCCAAAAAGTGGACATTTAAAACCAAAACGATGAAGAGAATGTAAAACGGTAATCTCAAGGAGATAAATTTTTTGAAATCACAACATCGTCTTTGAATCACAGTAGAGGAGGAAAAGATCAAAAAGAATATTATAAAATCAAAAGCGAGGATTATAACTTCTTCCTAAATAAATTTTTCCAAGTTTTCATCAGATAAATTAGGCAAAGGAAAGGAAAAATTCTATTTGCTCTCTCAGTTCAAACAAGCATTTTTAATTAATTTCAACATCCTTCCATAACGTGGCAGTAGTAAGTAAAAAAAGTTGCATTTGACTTATAATGCTTTTTTTATAGAAATAAAGAAAAAAAATTGTATTTGAATTAAAAAAAGCTTTAAAGCAAATTAATATAAATTCATTAAAATTTGAAAGAAAGGCAAAAACTCAGTGGAGAAAGTTGAATTCCATAAAGGGACCTCAAAAAGACCTGCTTTTTGAGATATTTGAATTTAGTAGTAAATACTCATCTCATTAATACGCATTGCGGAATTGATAATGGAAGAGGATGGGCGATATCATATTTTACTTTATTAAGCATCAGTGAAATTCAAAATTTCTAAGGGAAAACATGTAAAACTGGAAATGCGCAATGCTCACAAATTATTTCATATATCAAGAATTTCTTTGAAAGCTTAATAAAGGAAATTAACATATCTATGTTTCAGCTTTATAACATGGACTTTCTATCGTTATTAACACGAAATGCAAACTATCAATTAATTAGGTTTATAAGATTAATTTCGATGATAACGGAAAAAATTTAAGCTCATTCTGCATCAAATTAAAAATATTTGAAGAATCACTCACAACGAACAATTTTTTTGGGTGTGAAACAAAACAGATACGAACGCACATACAAACATAGAGAGAGAGAGAGAGATAAATATTCGTCCATGTAAACAAGTGACAAGTCAAGCAAACAAGTTTTCAGACTTTTATCATCCCCTTCCGTAGCTTCATCACCTCACTAATTAATTGCATTTTGCTATCCCTACATAGCACTTTTACTTGTAGTAATAAGAAAACTGGTACGGCAATTCAAATTTTCAACCATTAATAAGTGTTGTAGCGATGTCAACTGCAGTACACTTGATATAAGCGAAAAATTCCACCCAAGGATGGGAAATAAATAATACCTTATTTAGGGAAAATATAAGCAGGTTTTCATAAGGTGTGACATGTACAGCTGAAGTACTATATTACAAAATGTGTTGAAGGCTATAAATGAAGATCAAATAAAGTGAAAAATTGCAAAACTCCATACAGCACTACAAATTCCACATTATTAAATCTAAATTTATTTTTCACAAATTTCATACAAATGTTTCAAATATATTGGTTGCTTCAATTATTCATAGGCCCAGGAAAAACGAATTTATCCGAAAAACCTATATTCCATACCTAACCATATCATAAATTAAATTACAAGTTTTAATCTATCATTCGTACAAATCTGATTAATTTCCACCTCAAAATGAAGCAATGTTTCAGTTCAACCAAATTTGTAGCTCGAAGACATACATTGCTTTTCTTCTAGCACATGACTATATGAGGAAGTTTTTGAAGAACGGCGTTCTAAATTATTATCAGGTTAAACAAAATTCCGAAGCATGTGTGAGAGATTCATTGATAGTATTATAGTTTGCAGTATTAATTAACCACCAACTCCTAACAAGTGCCAAAAAATTGTAGTCCATTTGAGATACTACTCTTCCCTCATTTACTTACATTCCTCTAATCCACCGCTTTAATTACCTTCAGTCTAGACTTTTATAAATTGCTTTACCTTGTTTTTTTTTTTACGAATTATCGGCTCCAAGTCTTTAAACCCTTAATCTCTCTGAGTCTTCTAATTGTCTTAACAAAATATTATTAATATGTTATGAAATATACCAAAACCAACAAAATCATAAAGATAAAATTTACTAATAGTCACTACAGAATCTTATAATTTCATCGTGTTGATCGAATTCAACAAAAATATAATACAAAATGCAAAATTTCCTAGGAATTTTTCCTTCCACATTTTAGAACACTTCGGACTGTTTAAATCATATAATGCAATTAAGATCAATTATATCACCTGATGATTTAAGTTCACTGCATATGTTTAGGTTGTTCATTACATATTCTTCCCAAATTAAAATAAATTGAAATCTGAACAGTAAGAAAAAATTGATAAAAAAAAATTTTGCACCTTTTCAACATCGGTGGTAGTAGCATGGTTGCAACTTCTGACGAATGATGCACACACTTGTCACAGAATAAATGAACAAGGGAGGGAGTTGAAATTTGTTAGGAGACCAAATATTTGAAACTTTACTTCGCAAATAATTGTAGAAACAGCAGTAGCAATTCGGCATTTAAAAAAAGTAACCAGATCAGCCGAGAGTTGCAGCAACAATAAGTACTATTATTACTGAATAATTGCTCCGGTAATGTGCTGATATGTCCTGCTCATTTTCTATTCCAACTTTTCTTTTTATTAATTAAAAAGGGAGATAAACGCGTTGTTTCCTTGTTTCCACCTTTAATTTGTTTTCAGCAGCCGGAAGCCATAACAAATCCGGAAATTTCCACACACGTACACATGAGTGACATACACAAACTGCTACTGCTGCGCTCTTTCCCCTTTTTCGTTTGAAACGAAAAGCCAACAGCTAGCTGAAATTAGCAGAAAGTGTTAAATTCTACCAATTTCATTTTTGAGTTTTCTTCGTCGCTTCTTACAAAAGAAAACTTAATAAAATTAGAATAAAATAATTCAAATAAAATTCAATCAAGGAGAAGTAACGTAAAAATCATATAAATATGCTTTAGTAATTCTAATCAGAACAGTAACATTAAGGATATATGGAATCAAATATATCCACTAGATAATTTAAGCTAAGCAAGAACATCGCAGTAGTAATTATTTTAATAATTTGAAACAGCTAATAATAATTATTTGAAACAGTAAAACTTCTACATACGCATAAGACATGAACTTTTGAAATTAATCATTATATGCTTGTCTTATTAACGCTATTGACAACTAGTTAAAAAGATGCTATTTCATCACAATTAATGCGTTCTAACAATTATGATTATTGTCTTGAGGACATTCATAATAACATAATATCATTTTCCATCGTGTGTTACTTTTAATTTTTATGTTTTTTTAAATTAATTTCCACATTATATATTTATATTTTTCCAAAATATTTCTACTGCATTTCTATCGCTTTCTATTGCATTAATGAAACATTTAGGGATTGATCTAAGAAATGTGCAAAGCAAATCGTAACTGAAATAAATTAGCAAATATTGGCATTGTTTTAATTAATTTTAACGTGCTGCATTTAAATAAAAAAAATTCTAAAGATATACGATTTTCCATCCAAAAAACAAATAAAAGAATCAAAGAGAAAAGACAGAAACTTTAAATACATACAAAATGGAATGGCAAAAGTTTGCTAGTAAAGCGTAAAGCAAATAATCGAAATCAATGTTACATATATTCATAATAGAAATAAAAGTTATAGAGGAACAGAATCGAATATTGATAATTAAAAAACTGAAATGAATAAATAGGCCTCGAGTTTAATCACACGATGGGTGGGAAAGACGTTCGTTATTCAAATAAGAAAAAAATTTAAGATCAACATCGACTTCCACTGCTGAACCTCCTACCACCGAGCCATCAAATGCACGAATTTTTGTCAGGTAAGACATATAACCGGATTGCAGCGATATGCAATAATTGTTTCTCACGGCTGACCGATCGCTGATACTTTTAAAGATCATTCATTATGTGCAGAGCGAATTTATCATATATACTTGAACTGCTGGAAAATTATTGTTGGATTCTTATCATTAGATAAATCTAAATTTAGTTAAGTAAGGAAAGCGTAACTGTCGAAAATTAAGTTATAAGCTAATATTGAATATAAAAATGTCTTTGGAAATAGGAAAGAAAAACAAATTGAATGTTTATATTTGCAGAGAATATCTGTGCAATGCTATCAACAATTATTATCCATTAAATTTCATTACAAATTTCCAATATCAATTTAATATTCCTAATGCTTTTATAAATTGTAATCCGAATGAATTTGCTCAAATTAATAAATTCAATCAGTAACAAATGTTTCATTTATTGTTTAACTTAATCATCAATTTATTTGGGCTGCTTACTAATTGACTAAAGTGATAAAAAATTTTTAATTAAGTTAGAAGGCGAATACTTAAACGAATCGCTTGATTTTCGAGGCAATTTTTAAATGCCAACTGAATAAACTGGATTAGCTAACAGATTTTGCAAAAGAAAAATCTGAAAATTGCTATGCCAAAAATTCTTCTGAAATTAACTTTACCAGATTTATGTATTTTTGGTTTGTAGAAAATTTCAGCATAAACCTAAATACTAAAATAATTTGATGGAATTACGTCAAATTAATAATGATTATTTTCATAAATGATTGAAAGAAGCATTTCTCATTCCAATAAAACTATTTAAATTTACTTAAATTTATTTCAGAAATGTTTTCAAACAATCTTTGCAAACATTTCAGAAGTAAATTGAAGTGCTACTTGGAAATAAACCAAACATTAGCTATGTTTGCAATACCATTTCAACAATGTTTACTGTATATGATTTGATGAAAATAACTGGAACTACCTTTTTCTACCACTTAATACTAATATTTTGCTATTTAACTTTTAAGTCAGAAAAGATTTCTATTCTTCTTATGATACTAAATTTTATAAAATTTAAGAAGGAAGAAGGAGGAAACAATAGAGGATACTGTATGATATAAGCTTTAAATTACACTTTCTAATTATTCTAAAATTTCTATCTTTAAAATATTCATTTCGCATAATTTTATTCCAACAAAGTTTTCTTTATATTATCCTTTTTGCACTGTTTACTATAATTAAAGCGCTTTTGTCTTAAACCTTTAGATTGCAAGCAAATTTAATGAATTCATAATACTATGCGCTGTTGTACTTTTTTTTCATATTTATCGGAACAACATTTTAACAGTCATAAAAGTTGCATTTATGCTGACAAAAGGATAGTAATTAAAATAGTTTGTTAATTGAAGAATATAATGAAAATTCCTTCAGTTAATAGTTTGACCCTTTTTAAGAAACAAATATTATTAATGGTGCCATTAATTTGTTAGTATTTCTGATTATCTCATTCATAATGTAATCAATGAAACAAATATGTTTCAAATTAAAAAATTAAAATTTAAATTTAAGTTAAAAAAATTAAAGTTGAAAGATAAAAACAAAGGAATAATTCTAACTTGGAAGGGCTAAAGTTTTTTAAAGGTAAAAGTAAAAACAAATCTATTCATCACAAAGTAACACTTTTTCAAGTTTTTTGAAATTTCCTAAAATTTATTAATTGCTATTACCATTGTTTAAATGCCCAAATTATTACGCTTCTCAAAATTACAATTAAAAAAAGGAGAAAAAATTTTCTAAAATTATAATTATAAGAAAGAAAACAAAAGCTTCCCATAAATAATAATTTCCACTTTGACCTTTGACTTTTCCTATTTCCAATTAAATAGTAACATAGTATTTGGAAATATAAAATGAAGTGAGAGAGAATAATTGACACAAATTTACGATTCGCCATTGATATGAACATTCATGTTTGTAATTTAGGGTGAATTGAGGAAGTGAAATATGACGGGACAATTTTGCTGTGTAAATTTAAAATTTGAAATGTAAAATTAAATTTTTAGAAATTTCAAATTACGAACATTTCTCTCAAAGGAAGGTCTAAAAAAATTGTTCCTTCAAAATATTGTTCCTTCAATAAAAAACTGAATGAAAAAAATGATTAAATTATATTTATTATAACAAAATCAT